>JASANF010014894.1:0-65659 GCA_030248245.1 Trissonchulus sp. WLG1_4
CAGACAGTCCGGCTGTGATATATACTGTTTTACTGTAGTTTTGTGTTGGGTGGAGTGTGGTATATGATGGAATATCGGAACATGTCTTGAACATGTTATAACATTTTTATAACTCAGTGCCTGGTAAAAACTGGGATTTTTCAATTTAGTTTCGGTAGTGAAAACCATGGAATGATTTTTTAATTATGATCTAAAGTAGACGAGATGAGACATTATATTATTGGCTGCGATTCACAAATGGTCTTTAGACTCGGTCTAAAATGTTTTTTTCGATGGACGTGATTTAGAACTTAATGTAATGAAAGGTTCTATGTGTATTTCATGTGATCACGTGTTCGACTTCGACTGGGTTTAAAAATAAACGCGCTTTGTGATTTCTAGCCATTATGATTAGGTTACAAAAAGAAAGCTTTTTATTCAAGAAGAGAGTAGCATAATATCATAGCATAGTAACCCTTGTTTTTGGCAGATTTTAGTTGAGACATTTAGAGTGGAATGCATGAAAGGCAGTCTTACGTTAAAACCAGTCTAAGGCGTCCTATTTCAGTAATGTAGAACATCGTGACGAAAAATTCTCCACGTTCCATCGATTAAAACATTGCTCTTATACTGCGTTTAGCAAGACTGACCTCAAACTGACCTTTATCCACTCCACCACCTTAGTTGTGTGCTGTGTAAAATTCTAAAGAATGTTTTGATTGATGCTCGATTCATAATTACAGCAGTTCCTTTACCAGAATTACCAAAAAATCCGCTACCGTTTATAACAAATTATGGCGGGACTATTTAACTGTGCCGGCTGAACGGACAAACGGCTGTAAGTATGTGAATGGACTTTGATCAACTTTGAATTGAACTGTTTCAGGTGAAGTTCATGCGCACCAAGACGGACACGTGCATGGTGGAGATGGGCTCCCACGAGCAGGTGCAGAACGCCATTCGCTATCGGAACGGGGTCAACATTTTTGACAATGAACTGACGCTGAAGTAAGGCTAGCTGCATTCTGATTGGCTGGATATAGATAGGCTGAAGCGTAATAGTCCTTGTGGAGGAAATGTCACGACTTATGGTTGGAGGCCTTAGGGACAGGGTTTTTCGTGCAAAATAGGGTGTATTTACACATCGGCCGCCTAATTTAAACAATAGAAAATGAAAATACACACTGATTATGCCATATACGGCGCTGTTCGCGAATAATGGCGCCAGATTATTAGGGCTCATTTTTTTACCGGATTAAAGGGTTAATTTTATGTTAATTTTATCGGACTAAACGATTTAAAAATTACGCTTAAAAATGCCATTCCAAAACCTCCGGATTAAACGGACTTAACTTTTAGCGCGCTGCTTTTTAATCGGACTAAACGGACTTAACTATTGCACGCTAATGTTAAGCGTGCATGTTATGTCCGTTTAGCCCAGTGGTAGTTTTGGAATCGGGGTCTGTCTTTTACAATTGAGCCGTTGACTTATTTTAACTTGTTTAATCCGTTTAACCCGATTTGCCATTCCTAAGCCTCGGTCTGCCCCAAATGCCGCATTTCTTTTGTGACTATTCAGGCCATCGAAACAGGACAGCGTGCGCATGGATCGAGAGGGCTTCCAGCTGGAGAACGATGCAGACTCCTACATGGACTTTGGGCACAGTCGCAACCAGCGTTTCCTGACGCCGGAGTCTGCAGCACGCAACCGACTTATCTACCCGACCAACGCGCTGCACTGGTACAACGCTCCGGTCGACATGGATGAGACGAAAATGAAACAGGTCTCGATAATGGTGGCTATATGTTATACTGGGTTGAAATTTGGGGGGGGGCTCTCCGATTAGATTTAAGGAGACCGTACCCACTGAACGGCAGAAAAAAATTTTAGTTTGCGTAGTAATATCGAAAAAATTGCCATTTTCACCCACTGCTGCTCAGATTTTCGGTAGCCTCCCCTATAATTTCGGTTGAGGGGGGTACCCCCTATCCGACCCCTTCTTTTGGCACGTAAGGTTGATTGTTGTCATGTTTCAGTATGACTTATTTGACAACGACGGACGAGAGTGATGAATCAAATTGATTGTAAATACGTATTTATTGGCTTATGCAGTCGACATTAAATAAATAAATAGATAAATAAATAAATTTATAATTTAAAGATCGGTCTGAGTCTTGAGCAGGGTTTTTTTTCAAAATCGGCACTGTGTAAATTAAAAATTTGCTGTGTAAATTAAGGGTATGTTGTGTAAATTTTTAAAAGTGTGTATTTTAGCATTTTTTAGGTAAAAATTGACAGTTTTTTCACGTTAAAAGTAATATTTCGACTTTGAGACTCGAACTACATACGAAAATAAAAAAATATGAGATAATTAAAAATTTTTGCTTTTTTGTCAGTTCAAGTAACCGACACGCCAGGGCAAGCCCCCTTAAAATTTCGAAAAATCTGAAACAAGCCCTAACCCCCAGCCCCAGGCCGAGACCCCGTGTACATGCATGGTTTACGCAGATAGAGTTGTTCTATCAGCCAGATCCTACACATCTTTTTCAAATCCGGGTGTAAAAGTTTTACAGTAGTTTGAAGTAGGACAAGAAATCGCACAGACGGGCTCAGCATGGCTGATTTTTCACTGTCAACTTTCAAGTGCATAAAAACGAATGCTAAAATAAAAAATCATAAGCGTTTCAAGAGCTGAAACTGAAGATTTTTTGATTTGGGGTCAAAAATTAGACTTAATTTTGTTAGGACAAAGAGGTCACAGGCAGCAATCGCCACTTTGCAAATTTTTGTAATTTTTACAGCCAAAATAGGCCGTTTCATCAGCTTATGGGGGGAAATGGGGCTGTGTAAATCAGTGTGTATTTTTATTTTTGACTGTGTAAATTAGGCGGCCGATGTGTAAATACACCCTATTTTACACAAAAAAACCCTGGTCTTGAGGTACATGTTTTATTCTATTGATTTCTCTCTTTATTATATTTAGCTACATAATTATATGTTTTTTGTTTGTTTCAGTTCTTTGCGGACAACGAGGCGGACACGCCGGAGCAGGTGGTTTCTTTCCCGTCCAAAACCAACCGCTCGAGCACCGGGGTCGCCAAGTTTGACACGGTCGAGTCGGCGCTCGCGGCTCTGGTCAAATGCAACCACAAGAAGTTCCCACCGGGTAGGACATTGATGAAGCTGGTAGTGGGGGGGGGAGGGGTATTGATAAGAGTATTTTGGCGCTGAAAGGAGATCTGGGGTCTGTTGCTCAACTTTGCAAGTCTTATAATTGTAACAATTTGTAAGTGAAAAATCAGATGATTCGTAATGAATTTATATGATGAATTTGTAACGAATCACCTGATTTGCACTTACAATTGTTACAGATGATGTTAAATAAACTATCATCCATAGAGTATATTTTCAGACGCCGAAAACCCGTACATTGTCAAGCTGGCCTTTTCTCACCCATCGCGTGCAGACCGTGCCCCCCCGGGTGGCCAGAATGCTAAGCAAGAGAAAGAGGAGGACGCCTGACACTCTTCCAACGACCAGTGTAATTTCAAGAATTATTAAGCCCGGTTCATACTTGTCCTTGTAGCCTTATGACCTTGTTCTTTTTTGTCCCTAGCAATTCAAGAAAACTTATGGGACACAATTGAAGAAAACTTATGGGACAAATGTGGCATTTTTTAT
This sequence comes from Trissonchulus sp. WLG1_4, assembly GCA_030248245.1. Classification (NCBI taxonomy): domain Eukaryota; kingdom Metazoa; phylum Nematoda; class Enoplea; order Enoplida; family Ironidae; genus Trissonchulus; species Trissonchulus sp. WLG1_4. The sequence goes on from JASANF010014894.1 coordinate 3,662, forward strand.
AAAAGAAAGCTGATCTGAAAGAAAATTAGGAATTTTTTCTTTTTTGGAATTAGGAATTTAGAAAATTAGGAATTTTTGTTGGTCCTTCACAGTAGCTAACCAAAAGTGCTACTTGTCTATTTTTTGTACTTAAAGGCAAGCATAGACCGGGCTTAATTAAGGTCTCAACCAATCAAATGGCGGCGTTATCAGCAAGTACGCTTTTTTGTATCAAGTCAGATGTAAAAATGTTTTATAAAAAAACGAAAGCATGCATACTGGATTTGGGCGTTATGAAAAAATGTTGATTTGCGTTTAATGGAGATGTTATTGTTTCAAGTGAAAATTCAGTGTTAATCAGCATTAACTGACGATTTTTACTCTATGTTTGCGATTTTAATTTGTTGCATGTCGATTGCTCGTATCAGTTCAGATTCCTTTTTTTAGGAGAACTTTGGATAAGACTTTATGATAAAGTCTAAATTTGGAAACTTCAAAATCTTAGACACGTTTTACCATTTCCATGTATTTGGTCACGATGTAAACTGATTTAGATTATGCTATGGTGTATACTGTTTGCAAAAGACAACTTTACTTTTTTTGTTTGTATGTTTTTTCAACTATTCGTTTCATAAGATTGTTTTCGAAATGATGCTTCCTTCTTCCTTGTTCATGTCAAAAATTTTTTCAGTTTTTTGATATTTCGTGGTATGGAAGTTTTTATTTAAAGTGAACCTGCTTTGTAATAAAATGCAATTTATGTAAAATGTTTGTTTTCATTTTATAATTCGTATGGATCTGAAAATAACAATGATTATAATTTGTTTACAGGTACAATGTTGGTTTTTTTGGAAAAGTACGGTACTTGTGTTTTTTGTCAGTTAGTATATATGGTATGTTGTTCCGTTGAATAAAGCATTTTACGCATGTCGTTACAAGTAAAAGTTTAAAATGTCACCTTGTTTAAAATTGTAATAAGTCAATAGGGGCAAATTCCAATTTCCAACTTCGTGGCGTAAAATCAGAACTGCATCTAAACTAGTTATGATTTGATAGCATCAAAAATAACCAATGGTGCTCTCGCTAGTGAATGGAACGACAAACTGCTCAGCCAAAATCATATTCACTGATTAAGATATATAAGCAATATATATCAATATATCAAGATACAATAAAAGCTAAGTTCAAAATAGTTGATTATTTTTTGACTAAGCAGCAGTCGGTTTTAATACATTTCTGTTTACTGTGAACGAATAACACATCTGCTCATTGATGGCTAACGTTTCCTGGCACTTTGATTTGGGCTAAGTCTCAAGCATAGTCTTGAGCTGAGCTCAGGTGATCGTGATAGTATTAGTGAAATTATGAATTTTAGAGGTGAGCGTTCACAGAAGGCATTGTTAACTCTCGAGTCAAAAATAATTATAAAGCTGACATGAAGGTTTCAATTTGCCCCCTTTTTACGCCAAAATGAGCGCTCCAGAAATGGGTTAACAAGCTAACAAGCCGTTGCCCGCCAAATTTCTGCTCAGATCAGAAGACACAACTTGAGAAGAAAAAAATCAGTACTTGGGTCAGAAATAGGTACATCAAGAAAAAATTTGAATATGCTTAGTGTTTGTGACCGGCCGCGTAAGTTGCCGGCCGGCTTCGGCCGACTGGCGTCCGGGCCGGCGAAGATGTTCGACCGGCCAGCCGGCCCGTGAATGAGGCCGGCCCGGCAGAAATTTTAGAAAAAACATTCATCCATATCTAGATGGTATATAATTTCGGCTGAAGTTAGCCTGTGACACTGTTATGGGGTCTTATTTTTTAGTAGAGATCGGCCGCTAAGCCAAGTGTCGGCCCCGGGCCGGCCCGGGGCCGCAGCCATTTTCACCGGGCCGGCCCGGGCCCGGCCCGGACTCGGCATCGGCCCGCGGCCCGCCACCGGCCCCGGGCCGCGTGGCAGCGGGCCGGCCCCGGGCCGGCCCGGGGCCGTTGCAGTCGGCACGGGGCCGGCCCGGTCAGCCCGCTGTTTGCCGGGAATCGGCACGGGACCGGCACGGTCGGCCCGGTGGACCCTGCTTGGCTTGATCAGTTAATAAAGACTGCTAAAGTCCAAGGACGACTGTAACTCACTAATAATTTACATACAACTGTAACGTTTTTCATTACAAACACAAAGCTGCCCCTTAAAGTAGCAGTGTTATTTCGCAGCCGTTGCTTTGATAAGATAGCGCGAGCTCTTGGACCTTACACTCTAGCTGCATAATGAATTAATAAATAGCAGACGCTGAACGGAAAGCTAAAATATTGAAACTTTTATCCGTCTTGATGTACAGTCACGGCCAGAAATAGTGTCCCTTCGTCTTCGCGAAGGCGAAGATGCGAAGGCCTTCGCGAATTCGCGAACATTAAATTAGCACGAAGGCAAGCTGTAAAATATTTGCAGCTAGTGTGCCAAGGCTTAGTCTGGCTACATATGCGTGAAAAACGTACGCTATGTGCATTTACGCCTATGTGTATTAGCAGGCTGACCCCTTGACCTGCGAAGGAATATGCAAAGAGGTCATTAATTACGACTGGGAAATATTCGCGAAGCCGCGAAGAAAAGGTCTTCGCTTTCGCGAAAATAGGTACCCTAGTTATGGCCGGGACTGTAGGTGGGGTGCACCCCACCAAATAAATCAATAAACTCAAGTCTTGACTTAGGCGTTTACAAAAAGCTTCAACTGCACTAATCCTCACATTGTTGCAGCGCACTTGAGTCAAATTATAAACTTAAGCCTGAGATACATAAGTATAGTCCACCCGCCGTTGGTTTTAGTTCCCGCTCACACCACTTGCTTTTAGGTAAATTATATTAAACTGAAGCTCGCTAGTTGCCGTGAAGACCAGTTGCACTACGGGGGTTTGTTTGTGACGTCCATTCTGTATGTATAATTTCATTTGATTGGTTCGAGGCTGAAGCTCCACCCCGCGGCCCGGCCGGCGCGGTCGGCCCGGCCCGGCCCGGTCGGCCCGCGGCCCGCCACCGGCCCCGGCCGATCTCTATTTTTTAGACCCTCTCCCTCGGTCCAATGGGGCGGGCCGGCCGGTTACAAACACTACATATGCTTGATACCGCCGAAGCATCAATAATAATATTGTGTTATCATCAAATGTCATGTTGACGGGCTTAGGTTAATGCAATGACAAAATATTTTCGTCAGTAGAACAGCGCACTGCGGGTGTTTGCGTCAGTTTTAAGACGTTAATGTGCTAGACGTCTACCGCACTGCGTAGAGTCGAATCATACTTCCGTTGGCCAAACGGGCAAACGCACATTACGTAGTATATATACTGCACACTGCACACGCAGATACAGATGAAGCGCAAAGGAATACGTAGGTATATACGACTGATTGCACGCACGTATGAGTTGAATACTGAATAGCCGTCTGCCGTTCACTTTGTCCGTTTGCCCGTATGACCCAAAATAGCCTACCCACAGAAGTATGAACCGACCAACAATGCGGGTACATGAACTAGAGTTCTGCCGCTGGCAACCCGGGCCGACCGGCGCACTTTCGGTCCGGGCCCGGGCCCGCGGGCCGGCCCGGAGCAGGCCCGGAGCCCGCGGGCTGGCCCGGCACAGACTTCATCAAGTGAGAAAGTGCATTGTGTGTGCGTCTGAGTGTAGTATATGTATAAGTGCTTGCGCTATATATGCAATGCAGTCATTGTTCATACGTTGCTGAAGCTCGAGACGACCCTGGGCATGCGAATTTCTAGGCCCGGCTGGCCGCGCACTGCCCGGGGCCCGGAATTTTACGGGCAGGCCCCTGGGCCGGGCCAAATTCTGAAAAATCTCGCCGGGCCCGGCCCGCTGCCCGGCGCCCGCTACAGGCCCGGGAAGAACTCTAACATGAACAGACTGTTATTTTGACTTCATATTGTAGGTTACTCTTGGCAAAATGCACGATTGTCAGAGAATGTTTTTAGTTCCCATGAGGCGTTGGGTTTGGTCTTCGGCGATTCCATACGACCCCAGTCTGGTGACGCCGTCAGATGTGCTCTGCTGGCACTCGGCTTGGCACAAGGCAAAGTCCTCCACCGTGTATTTGGGGGGATCTCTGAAACAACACCAAGCAGGTTGAGAATAAGGCAAAGAGAAGAAGTGTTGAAATAGAGGAATTCCTAGTTGTGGGAAAAAGTATGGAACATATAGGTATATAAGACTTGAAACCAAGGTCTCCCACATCGATAAAAACATGCTGGCCCATCATGCCGAGGCCTAAATGCACACAGCGTGCGGTGATTTTGCTCGAAATCAAACCGCCCATTTTCGACTGCAAACAAAGGCTCAACCATTTGGGCTACTGGACTGGGCTAGTGTTGGGCTGTTTGATGTTACCTAGCGGTAGTGTTTGTCAGAGGCCGCGTAAGCCACCGGCCGGCCGGTGTTATGCCGGCCCAATTTGGTTGATCGGTCGAATGCGGTCGGCCAACGGCCGGTGGCTGAAATTTCTGGCAAGGCACAAACACTACCTAACGGGTCTGCCAATTGGCAAAAGTTTAGTGCGTAACGTTTCAGCCCTAGCAGCGACTACCTTGAGAGTCTTTTATCCTCGTGATCATCGTAGTGTCGCCTATAGGGGATGCGAAAATGGCAGGTGTAGGTGTGGCAGTGGCAGACGAGCAGAATTAGTGCCACAACGAAGAAGGCAGATGCCACAGTGCCCAGGCCAGCCCACACGTGTCGCGCCTCCCGCAGCTCCGCGTTCGTCAGACCGCCGCTCCCGCCCACATCTGAAACAAGAATGAAAGCAGATTCATGCTTTGCTGGATATATATTTACCTAACATAAAACAGTATTGATGAGCCGGTAAAAAAATTGTTAGATGTTGTTTTGATGCCTTTCTACACACTTGTTTACATCCATAGCTTAATCTTTTGAAAAAATGAAAAATTGAAAACTTTCAGACCAACCATTGTACATATGTAGGTACATAGACCTAGCCTAATTATGACTTCACCCTATTGTGTGTCCATTAGATCGTTCTAACTTATGTACGAAGACATCACTGTGTTTTCTAAACCCACGTTGGCACCACTGTCCACTGTAGTGTGCCCCACAAAAGCACTGTATGCGGCCACTGTAGATGAAGCACTCTCCGTCGTGGTAACACGGATTGTCGTTGCATCGAACCAGCAAGTCTGAAATTAGCAAATGCAAAAATTTAAAGTTTACATAGGTAAAACTCGTTGATTGCAGCCATTCACTCGTTCATTATATACAATTCACTTTGACCAAGGCCCGGTTCATACTTGTCCTTGTCTTTGTCCCTACTGTTTTGTCCTTAAGCGGTTCCAAGAAAACTGGCCGGCCAAAGAAGACAGATTTTCGCATGATTAAAGTTGGTGTTACTTGAATATATATCGTATGCAAAAAAAAGCCGAAACTTTTCACACCAGCTGACAAAACTTTGTCCTTGCCCCTGTTCCTATGTCCTTAAGGACAAGTATGAACTGGGCTTAATAATGAATCGATACTTTTCTATGTCTTGTTATCGAAATTCGATGACGGACAAAATTTGAACATTGATGAAATTAAGTCATCACCTTTGAGTTTGTCTTCATTTCTTCAAAACTCGGTTTATACTGTTGATTATACAAGTCCCTAATGTTTTGTCCTTGAGCATTTAAAAACCAACTAGGTAGACAGTGAAATAAGATATACACGTTTGGATGAAAAAAGAAGGGGTCAAGTCAAATCTATTATATTAAATAATACGAAACTATTTGAAACTGCTAGATTTAAACAAATCTTACGGCGATCAGAAAGACATTCTACTCCCGCATCAGTTTCAATACAAATGCTCCGATACGGACAAGTGTTCCAGCCACAAGTTGAGTTCTAAAAGCACACATAAGTCACAAAAATTTACTTTCCACAGAGACACCAAACCGTAACCAGGACTGAACTAAAATCTAACGTTGTACAAAAAGCCGTTTCTAAAACTTGACTAAAAGTTGACTTAAATTTTCTGGCACAACAACACTTTGTAATTGGAAGCCATTCGATTTCAAAAATTTAGACGTCCTTGATAACGATATCAGCCAGCCAGTTGGGGTCGATTAAAGTCAAGCTATAACATAATACAGAAAAAAATGTATGACTGTTGTCTTCATTTTGAGACATTTTTTCCAGATGAACGGACATAAGGCTGTAAGTATGATCGGTTGGCTTGCCTGTTTGAGTTGGCAGGTGTGCCCGGCCCAGCCGTCTGGACAGAGACAGCGAAAGCCGTTGTCAAGATTGTGGCAGGTGGCTCCGTTGTGGCACGGCGAGGACAGGCACTCGTCAATGTCCAGCTGGCAGCACCGACCTTGCAAGCCTGCGAACAGACAAAGGCCATTATTTAATGTTGACTCTGCGTTTGTCGACGCCGAGAATGCTAATCACTACATCACAACCCACAATTTTTGCAGAGCTTATACAACGAAAGATATTTACTTTGTATTTCACTTATCTGGTGTTGATTTTTCACTAAATATCAGTTTGGTGTTTACTAGAAAAATAAACAATAATAAAAACTATGAAATGAGTGAGAAAGACTGAGGAGCTTAAACATATGAGCTCAATTAATCATTAAGTCAGTAAGAAATACATCTTTTGCCTGTCCGTTTTGTAGCAGCATCTAAAATAGAACTTTACTTCTTGTTCCTATATTTCTTGTTTCTGTCTAGCGAGTAGTGACAGACATTTATAATATGCTATTTTTGGCCTCAAGCTCTTAGTTTTTAGCATTAATTATTATGAGATATCTATTAAATTTACTATCCTAAGCAAAATGACAACTGAATTTCATAATTACCAGGTTTGCAATAGCACTGGAAGCCAGCCCTGTGCTGCACGCAAATGCCGCTGTTGCAGGGTGAGGTACTGCAGTCAGTGTGGCCCCGGGCGCACGGGTCCCCCTCCTCCCAGTCATCCCCCTCCGCACACCCCACCCAGCCCCCCCAACCCGTGCAGCACTGACAGGAGAATTCGCTCTGCAAACGAACTGTGGCTTTATAGGGTCATATTTACAATACGTGGCTATAGAGACCATTGTGTGGTTCAAAAACAGCGACTGTGGAACTGATTCAAGTGAACTGAACTACTTTAACTTGATTTATTAAATGATTAAGTAGGATTAATTATTAGTACAGAGGTATTGGCACGAGTACATAATGGGAAGAGTATGGTAGTTGGCAGTGGGGTAGATGTGTTGCACATTAACGGCCAAAGAAGGTATCATCTGCGACCGGTTCCAAATTTTGGCTAGAGCCCTAACGGGTCCTGCAAGGTATCCAAACGGGCCCTGCGCATCTGCAACGTACCTGATTGAGCTCAGCAGTGTGTCCAAATGGGCAAGCACCCAAACGGGGACCCTTACCTAAACGGGATTTTCTATCAAAGTTATCAGCCCTTTGATTGGAACAGCGTTTTAGCTCCGCCCACAACGGGAGATTACGGTAGCTTGCTTGTGGGCGGAGACAAATCTGTTTGGCTGATGGCATTGTTCTTTGTTAAAAGATCCCGCTTGAGAACGTTCTAAGACTAAAACGTGCTAGGGCCCAGTTGGGTACCTTGCATGAGCCGTTTGGGGCTTTGGGCCCTAGTACCCATTTATGTATGTAAGGCACTTTTGATGTTTAATGCCGCTAATGTGCAACGCATCTACCGCGCTGCTAAGCTGGCCAATGGGAACTCTTACCATTCACTCTTCCTCGTATTAGTATGTTAAGTGTACCAGGATTAGACAATGTGAAATCCAAGGCTACGCCGCTATTCCAACCGCAAAATTGCAATAGATATAAACTGTGCAGGTATAAGAACTGACACAGACGTCATGACGGGCATGATGTCAACGCAAGCAAAAAATCACAGAACGTAGGAAATTGTAACTTTATAAGAATATATTAAGTACATATTGTGAGCGATAGATAAAAGCACCTTGTCCTTGGCCAGACCGCATAGTCCATTGGGACAAGCTTGTTGTGAGCAATTGGTGGCCGGCAGAATGGTCACGTTCAGTCGGTGGCCCCCGAGGCAGGAGTCTGCGGTGCCATAACTGTCCAGGGCTGAAATCAGTATATACTGCTAACTACGGTATTTGTCTTTAAGCCCGGTTCATACTTGTCCTTGCTCTTGTCCCTATCGTTTTGTCCTTAGGCAATTCCAAGAAATCTACTGTCCAATGAAGCCTATTTTTGGCATGAAGATAGCCAAGCTGAGTTCCAGACCGTATGAAAAAAATCAGCCGAAACCTTTTTTCTATCTTCACAGCAGATTGGTCGAAATTTGGCCTTGTCCATGTCCTTTTGTATGTCCTTAAGGACAAGTATGAGCCGGGCTTTACCCTACTAAACAAGTACTCTCTATGACGCACATAACTCGAGCAATGGCCAAAAAACCAGAAGGTGTCAGAGTGAGACTGCAAAGATTGAGAAACTATGAGCTTTAAAGAGTTAACCACCTATAAGACAAACCAATAATATAAAACGAGGTTGGCATCCCAGCCATCGGACTGAGATGCAACTGTGCAGTGAGCTGGTTGGCCTGTTGGGGTTCTGGGTCGAACGGGAGGGGGTCTGAGGTGGCACTGCAGGACTGGAAACTGTTTGTGTCCACCAGATGCCAAGACCAGTTGCGGTAGTGGTCAGGAATAACAAGTCTCAAATAAAAACAGTATATTTTTCAGCAATCTGAGTTTTATATTGCTGAAATTGCTTAAGGCATCGCTGAGCTACGTCGTTTCAAAAATGGGTGTCAGAATCTCGAAAATTTTAGTTCTGCTTCGGTCATAATATTTGGAATACCTAACGATTTCAGACAGATAAAACTTTCAAAAAAAACCTGCCAGGCACTTGTTTTTCAAAAGAACAAAACTTGTATTTCGGCTAAGAAAGAAAAGTTACATATGGTGAACTGCATCAAATCCGATTAACTTAAGTCTAAGCTGGAGTTAAACTCCAGTTAAATAAATTTAGTTAAATTCCAACTAAATTGCAGCTAAACCTCAGTTTTCAACTGAGTTTAAGCGCCAACTGTGCTAATTTTCGTTGGTGCAGCAGACTTAAACCGATTTAAGGATTTTAAGCGTGATTCAATTCAGTTTAAGCTATTCGTCAGTTTATCAGTTTTGGTGCAGTCTACCGGATAGTATTCCTTTCAGATTTTACAAACTTACACAACTTCTTAAGCAAACAATTTTTTTTAATATTCTAAGCAAATCTCTATAAAGAAATCTCGGAGCACAGTACGTAGGTCAATTCAAATTGTTTAGCAATACTTTCATACCTGATCTGTGCCCCTTGAGGAGCATCCAGTGGTCTGAGTTGTGTTTCCTGGAATTGTCTGTTTTGCAGTCGACTTTTGCAGGTGTGCACTGAGCACAGCTAAAATAAAAAATGAAAAATTTAGGATCGTGATTATAATCATGATTAAAATATGGAATACCTACCTAGCCAATATATGAAGTGCCTCATACTATAAAGGGGCTATTAAAAATCAGGAAAACAAACATTTTGTCACAGATTGACAGAAAAAAGAAAGACACTAAGACACTCTTTCAATGTCTATGTAATGACAAAGACAAATTACTTATTGTTCCATGTTGATGCAGGTTTGTGCCTCAGAGGGATGACCGCTACATAGGCACGTTATTAATAGCTGCTATATTCACAGCAGCTAGGAAAGTGTTTCACTCTTCTTCTATAAATGCTGAGACATTGTCATGTACTGGTAATGTTGGTAATGGTAAGACAGAAAAAATGTAGATGCAATTTGGATGTGTTCTTGTTCTGCTATGGATCATTGTTCTTCAAATCTACGTACATGGTTTATGCTTTACAGTCAAACAGATAAGCACATTATGTATTAACCAGACTAAGGTATTGGGGCGTCTATATAGGATAACTGAGGGCCTATTTCTTTACCGGATTAAAGGGTTAATTACAAATAATCGGACTAAACGGTTAAAAAAGTATACTGAAAAATACCTTTTCAAAACCTCGGATTAAACGGACTTAACTTTAAGCACGCTGCTTTTCAATCGGACTAAACGGACTTAACTATGCACGCTGATGTTTAAGATGTTTAAAATCCGTTTATCCCAGTGGTAGTTTTGGAATGTATTCATTAAAATTAAGCCGCTGACTTATTTTAACTCGGTTAGTCCGTTTAACTCGATTTGCCATTCCAAAACCTTGGACTAAAATAGTCTAGTCCGTTTAATCCGGCAAAGAAATCGGCCCTTAGATTAGAAAACAGGAATTCAAACTCACAGGTGCCTGAAACCAGAGAAAAGGAATTTGTTCTTGCGAGTTTGGGTAGAAAGTGCCCTCGCCTGGGTCGCAAAGGTGCTGAGCACTAGCCAGACCCAAACTTAGGGCAACTAACACGCCACGGGCTTCCATTCAAAGTGTTTGCCGTTGAAAATGTTCGTCGTTGAAAATGTTCGTCGTTAAAAATGTTTTCAGTTGAAAAAGGTTCTCTTTCTCCGTTGAATTTGAGTTATAAAATATATACTTTCCACAGAAAACTGGTTAGCCGGTTGAGCAAATTACGCAACAAAACATTCCTGTTGGTAAATCAATTAATGGTTGATGGCTGAAAATAAACTAATTAATTAGGATAAAAAAGTGAAGGGGTGGGAGGTCTGGTTAACTTCGTGAAGAAAAATTTTCGTGAGTTTTAACTCAGCTAAGACTCGAAAACAAACATTTTTGGCACCCAATTACACACGATGACAGCTAATCTGAAAAAAACCAGTATGTATTTTAAGCGTAATGTAGGTAACTCTCATTTCATTCGACAAAAACACGTATATTTTTTACAATATTTTTTTATTATACTTAAGTTGTGTTGGTATTATACGCCATGTCAACAACATGTAAGAATAAGTTCGCGGTTTATGTATTGAAGTAAAAGAAACACAATGCTTTAGCCAGAAAAGAAATGAAACCGCCGGGAATCGAACCCTCGCCGCGTCGCCGGCTGCCGTCCAGAATGCTAACCACTACACCACGGTCCCCAAGTTAAACCATATGGTGTGAAGTATTTATGCGATAGATGTAGTAGATATCGTACTGTATAACGCAAGTCACGTGCTAAGGTCCAGAAGTCATTACATATGTTCCTCTTAGTCATCTTAACGAGGGAATGGTAATTATGGATTATGGAGTCATCTTAACGAGGGAATGGTAATTATGGATTATGGAATCACTGTTTTAGTTTCAAGTTTTAATACTAGCCTTAAAATGCTAATTTTGTGCTAGCTAACTAAAAAGCCTGAGTACGCGGTTGTTTTCTTTTCACAACAGTCCACATTGTATGTATTTCGTTAGACCACACTATCACATGCTGCCACTGATATTTCACTGCATTTAGCAAGACTGAGCTAAGACTGCCTTTATGCATTCCACCGCTAAGGTCTGCGGAGTTTACCTAAGGTTGGTATTTGGGCGGGTGCAACAGCGGGTGTCTATTGAGTCAGGCAAGCCTATGAATGTGGGCCTGAAGCTGGCAGTTTCACAGATGACATATTTTGTGGGAAAGCCGGCCAGCTCACGGGAAATAAGTGAAAAAAGATTGTCTCAGGCAGACCAGTCTTAATTATTTCACTGAGAAAACTCTTCTGCTCAATTTTGAGCCAAAAAAACCAGGATTGTGCCGGGTTTACAGCCGTTTAGGAGATTAGTTAATCAAATTAATCGACACGCCTGTTTGCGAGAGGAATTGTGGTCTGAGAAAATAAAGATGAATTTATGAGGAGGGGAAATTATGAAAAAAAGAAAAAATGGATAAAAAATTTTTTTCATAAACAAGCGGGTTTGAGGCTTTACTTCAAACAGACAAACAAGTGAATTGTGAATTAACTATGCTAGGATTCATTACGGGTAAAATGAAAAGTCTTAAAAGTACAAAAATAGAGATATGTTTTTAGATCAGGTAGTTTAAACCTACAAAAAATAAGGGTTGAAACTGTACCCGCATAAAAGCCTTTAGCAAAAAATAAAAAAATTCGTACTAAAAGACAAAAGTTTACGTAAAAATTACAGACTCATACACTCTTGACATACGAACTTACGACGAAGTTTATAAGTACTTACGACAAAATAGTCATGCGTATGAGGTACAATTGTTATTTTCTGAGTAAGCGTTGACAGCCATTTCCTATAATATGCAGCAGTTTCGATAAACGTTTTAGCATTAGACTGTACAAATGAGCAAGAAATTAGCTTAATTAATCTACATAAAGGCTTATACACGCTTTAATGTTGCAAACAAGTGAGCTTGAGTTATCCGGTACTGCTGATATCTGGGGTCTTTTTTCGCAAAAACGTTCGCAATTGCGAAAAAAAATTGCTGATTGCGAAAAATTTTCAAACCTTTTCGCAAAATTGCGAAAAAATTTTGACGCAGTGGAAATGATCTCGTAAGGTCTATGCGCTGATTTTTGTGGTTTAGTCGGAAAACATTTCCGATACGTCCCCAATTGACCAAATTTGCCCTAAAAATTGAAAATATCTCTGACTTTTGATTCCCCAAGCCCGGACTCGTGCCACTTTGTGACTTGATGTTTCTACTGACTGTAAATGGGACACATTTCCTTCCATGTCTTATCACACCGACTACTAATAGACAGGAGTCGGAGGTGACATAATTAAGTAACAATTCAAGATGTTAGCATTTTCAGGCCTAACTTGGTCCTTGGCCGTCGCCGGGTTGAATGAAATTTCTTTACGGCTGAGCATCGATTGTGGAAATTGTGAAAAATTACACAAAATTCTCAGGACGGCTCCATAAATTTTAATAAAAATGTCGAAATCGCTGCTTTTTGGCCAAAAATGGTGAAAACTATGTCAGTCTTAATCCTGTATAGGCGGAATAATGTTTTATTAACATTTAAGGGGGTAATTGCGTTTTTAGGTGTTTTTTTGCAAAGCCATAGCTCAGCGTTTACAAATTCAAATCACAAGCGGTCTTTTGCATTAGGTAGAACAATATCTTTCCTAAATGTATGCCATGGATTGTAATTTAACCTGTGATTTTGTTTCCAGTATAAGCGACTAAAGAAAGGTCCTTTCCAAAATATTACAATTTTTTACAAAAAGTTTGCGCCACAGCTCTGAATCATACGAGTACCTGTTGGGGCTGAAAGTTGGTAAGGTTTTTGACATGTTTAAAATCCCCAGGCATGTCCCCCACTTTTTTAATAACTAGTCAATTTACTGAGAAAATAGCTGAAAAGCAAACGCACCGAAAATTTAAGTTATTTTCTTGTAATTAAAACCCTCTAAAAATGTCCACAGGTGAAATTCCGAAAAAGTGAGAGACATGCCTGGGGATTTTGACCTTTACAGTACTGTCCCAAAAATTCATGCTCAGGCGTCACTTATAACTTGAGTACTGGTGGCGCAAAGTTTACATAGAAATCACAAAAACCTCGAAAACGCAACTACCACCTTAAATGTAAAGTCTACTGTGTTAAGTAACAAAAGTAAGTCTGCGAAAAAAAATTGATTTTGCGAAAAAAATTTCAAGCTTTTCGCAAAATTGCGAAAATTTGCAGCGAAAAAAAACCCAGGCTGATATACATATATGTACAAAGGCGGCTGCGCAAAAATTTCAGGTAGTTCGCCCTGTTAGGGTCGATTTCGACTCACAGTAGTATACTTTAAAATTCAACCGATTAAACTGTAAAATAAATAACGTCCCTTAATCTAGTATAGGCTGCGTGCTCTCTACAAAAACTTGAGCGGTTACTACACATACAGCTGCAAGTATAAATCGATCCTTACAATACCTTTAATAAGGTACAATAAGTTTAAGGTGAAAAACGCCAGGTTCAGAGCATCAGAGCAGGTTTTAGGTTTAACAAGCAGCCAGCAGGCTTCTAGCGTCAGGCAGCCTCGCCTTGTGATGGGACAGATGTGCTGAAATTTGATTTATACCAGCCCTGGCAGCCCAATTGGCGCCAAGTCCTGTAATTGGACCAGCAAACTCCCATTACATCAATCCACGGCCAAAAAGCCAACAATGTCTCCCTCCTGGCTCGGCTACAATGGCCGGCCCAAAATGGAGAAACAATGGGTTTAGGTTTGGTTGGAGTCTGATGCTTGTTCCTAAATCGGGTGCTAAGACGCGTTTCGATTGACCTGTTAAAAACAAATCTAAGGCGTTCTATTTTACTATTTTAGAACATACATTAGTAACGAAAAATTCTACAGGTATGTATTACATGGTTGAAATATTGCGCTTAGACTGCGGTTAGCAATACTCAGCTGAGACTGCCCTTATGCAAGCCACTTAGTTTAGACTGTTGCCCTTAGACTGCGTTTAGCAAGAAACAGTTGAGACTGTCTTTATGACATCCTCCTAAATGTTTTGCTCAATCGGCCTGGGCCCCTGGCAGCATGAAAAGAAGAAGGCGGAAGGGGGACAGTTCCAACAGAACTACTATTTAAGAAAATGAGATTACGTGGTGCGGTGGAGGGGGAGAGTCAAAGAGCAGCAGCGACAGACGAGTGATACACGGGGCGGTTTTTCTGGCTCTTTCCCCCCCCCGCCGCGGGGGGGGCGGCTCCCGGCTCTGCAAGCCCCCTCTCCCCCTCCCCCCCGGCGCTGCCTTCCTCTTTTTTTGCCCACACAAGACACCAAAACGCCGCCTTAATAAATACGCCCACTTTTCGCTGCCACGGGGAGGAGGCGAGCTGAACATATACAACAAAAAATCTCGGAAATCTCGGCAGCTCCCAACACCGCCGCCCTGAAAATTTCCCCTTGTGGAGTACCTCCCGGTGCAAAGACCCGCACACAAACAACGCCCCCAAAACAAACCCCACCCAACCAGGCACACATGAAAGTAATAGAACAAAAACACATACCCCCCTAAAAAATAACGAACAAAAAATCGGGCGAGAAAAAAATAGGAAGGACACCAAAAAAAACAAAAAAAAAACAATCAATAAACAAGAAAAAAAAAAAACAAACACCCCTACACGCACTAATGACGAAGTAAGGAAGAAGGGAGGAGGAAGGGAGAAGAGCAAAAGAACAAAGAAAGAAAAAGGGGAAAGGAGACAAAAAGAAACAAACCAGAAAAAAACAAACAAAAAAAGCCAAAAAAAAAGGAAAAATAAAAAGCAAAAAGAAAGAGAGAGAAGAAAGAAGAAGAGAGAAGAGGAGGAACAGGAAACAGGACGGGAGGCACAACGAGACCCAAAGAAAAAAAAAACAAAACAAGAAGAAGAACAACAAGAAGAACAAAAAGAACACAGTCAAGAAGTGGTAACAGGTCAGAATGAGTACCCAGGAGTAACTAGGGACGGAAAACCCAATGGAAACCTAGGGAAAGGTTCAGAGTTTGTTGGAACAGATTGGCTGAAAGTTAACCAAATCACACACGAAGAGTATGGCCCAGAACGATGCATTAGTCTAGGTACACCATCAATAAAGTCTGTGGTACGCCCATTCATGGGACCGGAAATAGCCCCAACACACGAATTCGAACAACTACAAGTGCAGGCACCGATAGTGCCTAGTGATAAGGAACCAAATACACACCGACCAAAATGGAACGACATGGATACACACCCACCGGCAGTTATCAAACGGTTAGCAAAGGCAAGTCACACACGAGTGTTAGTTAAGTGTTGGTCGTCTTCACGATGGAAAGTGCTGCAGCGGCCAATATCGAATGCCATTAAAGAGGTAAACCCAATACACCCAATCAGCGAGTACATGGAGGAATTAATCCAACAATGGGCTGAAACAGATGATCGAATCACACAAGTTTTGGGAATGCCCATACATATGGCAAAATGGCTCAAACAAAAGATCTTCGAAAAGTTTGCAGCACGGATTGAAATTGACATAACCGACACACAACACGATGAGACACACAAGCTGAAAGATGAGTTCGAACGACCGGTGATGGATCCACCCAGTGATAAAGTGGTCAAAGTGTATGTTCCACCATTGTACACTAGGCAGGGTCAGCTCGCATACTATCCGATGTTGTTAGAGGGGCATAGTTGGAACACAGACAATGCATTTGTAGCGGCACTCTCTATCACACTGCCAAAATTACATCAGGTTCCAGAGTTGATGGAGTTACCACCGCATGATAAACTGGGAATTCTAGTCACACAATCGACGATGATGCTACACTATGCTGATGTTCTGCAAGAAATCTTGATGACCAAAGTGAAAGATGCCAGAAAGCAAAAGCATAGACACCCGAAAATTTTGCCATTTGCGAAAAGTGCCTACCCGATATCTAATCAATACATTGCAAAGTTAGGGGAATCGTTCGTCCCATTTGTGCACAAAGACTTGCAATTTTTCACAGCTGAGCAGGCCTACTACTACTTGAAGGCACTAGAAGGATATGGACTACATGATGTAGCAGAACAGTTAGCATGTGCCACGTCACATACACAAATGAAATCAATGGCATCTACACTGTTAGCCAGTAATAATGTGAGAGCTACACTATGGTACAAAGCAATGGCTTTTCGAGCTATGTATGCAATTTGTTTGGCACGTGCACACCAGTTAGTGGAAGTCAAAGCTTTCTTGCAGAACTCAGGTATAGATGTGCTTGTTAGTGCAGATAGAAACGACAAACGCTGGAGCGTAGGGATTGCCCGAGATAGTCCAGTGTTTGATTTCATTAGCACGTTCCCAGGAACGAATTGGCTAGGTAAGTGTTGGATGATAGTGCGAGATGTCTTGTTTCCGAAAAGGCTGAGCAACGAAGACCGAAAATACCTGAGCAGAGAGTACAAGAAGCGCTTTAGAGATAAGGTCGAACCGTCACAACCCAAGTACTGATACGACGACTAGGTGAGATACGGACAGGGCTTATGGGAAGCAACCGGAATGGTTACAATGTGTTGTTTGCTCTAGTTGCTGCTTATATGTGTTGTCCGGCAAGTAGGTCGGCGGGCAACATAACTAACCGGGATAGTTATCGACTACGTTTTGCCTCGGGCGGTTATGGAACCCGCCGTACTGTTAGTGATGCTCGGTGTTTGAATTGGTGATCAGTGTAACCTAATTGTGATTATTACTCTGCCGAAATCGGGATGGAAATCGGATGCGTTTAGACCTAGTTGAGGCAGAATAAGTGTTACTGTTTATGTCTACTAATGAACTACTAACTAACTAACAGATTATATACTAGAACTGAGATGGAAACTGTTAGCGGTTAGACTCGGTGAAGGTATTTCAACAATTAGTTAGTAAATAACATCGAACTTGACTCACGGCTGACCAGAACCGGGATGGATACCTATAGCGGTCAGACCCAGTGAGCAGCCGAATTAAAAACCCGAACTGTGACTGATAATAACCCCGAAATGAATCACTGAAGCTTGGATGGATAACGTTAGCGTTTTGCCCTAGCTGAAGTATATAAACGAACAAATTATTGTCGAACTGAATTCATAATTATTATGTGTGCGTTTAAGCTAAAGTTCAAAATTATAGTGACAATTAGGTACGGACGAAGATATGTAGCGGCAGAATGGTTACCCGATGAGGTTTGCTCCGCTGCTATGTAGATTTAGAAGTATCATGGCATGACGTCAACAAGCTAGGTAGTCACTGAAGGCGATGGAATGGTTATCGCGTGCGATTTGCTTCGTTGCCTGATGTGAAAGAGCAATTAGACTGAACCAGGCACGGAAGGTACTCTGTCAGTAGAATGGTTATCGGTAGCGTTTTGCTCTGCTAACAGGGTATGATAAGCTTTGGGGAAGTCAATAGACGTCTCTTTGTCATACACGGCATGTCACTTATCATTTCATTTTGATTATGTGGCCTATATGTTAGTTGCATGTTTTGGATCCTCTCGGTCGAGTTACTCTTGAGCAGCTTGGCTTATAGAGGACACCCTAATTTGTAGCAAATGTAGGCAGAAGTGGAGATATAGTGCATGATTTTCATACTGTAGAAGGTTGAGGTACGTTCAGCTGGCTATGCCGTGGCCAGTGTGCTGAGACCGGATTTGTCCAATGAAATAGTGAAAATTGACGCATGAAATATATATTTTTGTCTAACAAAGTAATACTGTAATTATGTAGATACTAACAGAAATTTGCGCTAACAGCTGTATTTTTGATACTTGCCATTATTTTGATTTTCGTTATTTCGATCTGGTATGAATTTTGTTTCTTTTGTTAGATTTTGATTTAGTAGTTGTTGTCTTGAAGTGCCTGTAGATAACGCAAAGTGTATATGCTTTAATGTTTTAGAGTCTATCATAGATCTTATTTTCGTGATAATCTCACTTTTCCTCGGGTACATGTGTATATTTTTGGTTGTTTGTTAGTAGTCATTCTGTTAGTAGTCTATGTTCTGTCTTTTCTCTTTCTTTAGTTTGGTTATGATATTTTGTGTTGTTACGATTATGTTCTACTCACTGCCAATTTTATTTTGTGTCCTAATTTTTGGTTTGCAGTTTAGTTTTGGTTATAGTGTCTATTTTACTAATTGCTGGAGCTAATTTGACCCACCTTTTTGGTTTTACTAATTTTAGTAATGTATTTTGTTGTAGTATTTTCAGGGATAACAGCGACAAAGGCCAACCAGTGGATTTCGCAAGTAAAGTTTATGGGTAACACATGGGGTTTAAAGTACACATTGGAAATTATATGGATATATATTTTACATATTTTGTGCACACATTGACATCAGTAGCGGTCCCAGCGAAAAATGAAATGCCTGCCAGTGAGGCGAATTTTCTCTGTATACGTATGAGAGGGCGCAGCCCAGTATAAGGGACCATATAATACACGCACCAGTATCATACGTGGGGCACAGAAATTAACATCGAGGGGACACCTTGTATGAGGCAGGCATATTATGTCGCAGAGGGCACCATACACAATCCCAAGAGGGGGGCACACCGTTATGGCTGTGTAAGCCATGCCGGTAGGCCTCACAAATGGAAGCGTGTGCGAATGTGTGCATATTAGCTATTGGAATCAAAATTTTCTCAAAATTTCGGTAGGACGTGAGCTGGGTTATTATTTTCGTTTACTTAACTTACATGCGACTGCTACTTTAAGAAAATATGGAAATTTGTATAAATTATCATGGTTTTTATGCACTATTGACTGGTTGTTTGGGGTTTAACACAGAATAATTGTTGTTTTATGTTCAGTTTTTGTGTGATTATCATCTATTGTGCTAGTTGGAGTGATCAAATTGACTGGTTCAGTATTCGAGTAATGGAAATAACATGATTAATTACATTTTCAAACTTTAGTTCTCATCGGTTTTGAAAGAGCAAGAGAAAGTGAAATTATCGGTAAATTATTGGAATCTAGTTGTGTATATTATCAGTAAAGAAGTTAGCAGTCGCATGATGGGCTAGGTAATGTAGGAGTGGATCGGTATATATAAATTTAATGGCTGATTAAGGAAGTAACTAAAAGTGATCAAGGATGAGTAACCCAGAACACGGACCGAGTAGAGTTGGTTTGGTCGCGGCCTAAATTGTGTTATTAACTCATTAAGTTGTTGGGTCAGTATCGGTATTATACTAATTTATGTTTAACCTGAAATTAGCTAAAAATAATTGATCCATTTTTGGTAATTTAGATAGAGGAAATGTATATTTTAAAATGAAAATTGGGATTTAGTTAATTATGAACGAGGTTAAAGACATTTCTAAAATTTGCCCAAAATTTGTAACTTTCACTGTTTTCAGGAGTAGTTTAAGGGAGTTTTGCCCAGTCTCAACCCTGATCGCTGAGATGACTTATAATCTACAACAATGGGGTCATCCGATAATGCCGAATTCGCGCCGTTAATGTGATGTCATCGGACTGTTGTTTAGTGACGCTCGTGGTCGTGTGCGCCAAAGTTACGCCACAGACCGTGTGACATTTATAATTCAGAACTGCTTGACTGCCTGCTCGAATGAATCCAAAATTACTCATATTAATACCAACCGGTGGACTATAATCGGCCGAAAGTTATATACGGCAATATGGACTTTATTGGTTTAGCAAGAACTGTACCGGCTGCTCGTTATCTGTGCAGCTTGCAGTGTTAGCGGTGATGCTATTACGCTATTACGGCCACCGCAATTTCTACTTAGTCGTTGATTGGTGATGTCGGCGTTGTAGACTTTTACAGCGAATTATTCAGCGTGGATCACAAACAATTCGTATTGCGAAGCCAGCCGACCCGGACCCAGAGAGTTTCAGCAGACTGCTAGGGCATAATTGTGCTTGTTATGTCGTACTCTAATGTGTCTATGTGCCCGTAAGGGGCCGCGACCTATGCAAGTGTCTTCTCGTACCAAAAATTCTATTTACCGAGGCGTGTGAATGTTGTGATGTTGTATGAATGTTCTGCTCTTTTTGCTTCCGCCACAGCGGAAACTACTTTGTTGTTGTTGTACGAATAGTATTTTAATACTTATTATCGAGCCAATTGATTGTAGAGAAAGCTATGTTTTTTGGGATAGCCTGTGAGTGGCGTACGCGACGGGTAGCTGGTTTCTACCCCGAACTTCGCACTTGTCGACATGTCTACGACATAAGGCGTACGTGACCAAAAGCAAGTGCGAACTCACCAGAATAGGCTGATTGATAGCTTAATGACCGGTGCAATTGGTAGTATGCTAGTTTAGGAAGCAAAAGGGGATCCCCAAAGTTAGTACGTAAGGTTTCAGACTTGTGCACAAGCAAACTAACACAGTATGTATGTATTAACACCCGTGTTGGACTGCAGCCGACCGGATTAAGTATGAGTGTATTTTGCATCGGTACAATAGGTTTTTGGGACACACATTTTGGGTTTTCATCACACATTTAGGGTACGGATAGGCAAATTTAGCACTCTGGGTTTTGAATCCAGCAATCCGGTTCAATCTGCTGAGACCTCCAGGATTGGGGGGCACTAAATTATGCTTTTTCGCACTTGTTTCATACCTAAAATTTACGTAAATTGTTCACAGTAAATTGGTTGTAATAGTTATTAATAGTTTTTGTTTTGTTCAAATTTTGTATGCAATGTTCTATTCAAAATTCGTTGTTCTTATTATATTTTGGTTGTTAGAAAGTTTAAATAATGCTTTATGTTGGTCTAGATCTCGTTGTTAATGATTGCTCAAAATTATTTGTTTTGTTTAATTTTGCAATAGTTTGTGCCTTAGGTTTTGCCATAATGTAAAACTGCCATTTTTGATCTTTTGTGTTTTGTAGTTCTTTCTTGAAATTTTTGTCTGAGAAAAGGCCTAGGTCAAAAGGACAGGGCCCGGTTTATATTGTGCTGGGTACTCCAGAGTCGTCGCACCCGCACAGGGGGGCACCTGTTGTAAATGCAGGGCCCTGGCCTCGTTGACCTAGCCCTTTTGGCTTTCCGTTTGGCATTGAATTTGTAGTCACGTTTAGTTGTCATAGTAACGAGCGCGCAACTAAGCCTAGAAGCCGCATATTAGTCGTTATTTTAAGAACCTAAACTTAGTCTAAAAAGTAGTTCTATTATGTTCTAATTATGTTTTGAGTTATTCTTTGAAAAGGGAAAACTTATTCTGAGTGTGAAATGGAAAGTTTAGATTGATCTAAAAAGAATGCAATGTAGGCTAGCCGGTTGGCTTGAGGGGAATGGCGGACGCCGGTCGGGTTTAAATTATCGGGGGAAAATTCACAGATTTCAGCAGGGAGTAACTCTGAGTTTAGTGGACCGGCGCTCCTGAGTTAGGAGACCAAATTTACTGTTTAGTTTGTTATTATTCGCGTGTTTGATACTGTATTTTACAATTCGTTCCACTGTATAAATTCTCGTGTTAGGCTCTTCAATAAAGCCTTATTTTTAGCTTTGTGTTCGCGTGTACTGGTGCAATATTTGGTCTCTGCGTTTGTGTTACTAGGGCCCGTATAGGTACTACTTAGAGTGCTCCCGAACCTGAGTGCTGAGCAAATTCTAGACTCGTAGTTTCGACGCCCTAGCGTCAAGTTGTTATCACTGCGTGCTCTCCGGCACAGATAGGCACCGGTCACGGACATTGAGACTAGCCCGCCAGCTCACGCGGATGACATAAGACCGGGGGCCGCAGTATAACAGACGTTGAATGGTTGCAACGTACTAAGCATTTTTATGCTATTGTTTTCAAACACAAATTGGACAGAATTGTCAGTAAATCTCTAATAACTTCAGTAATCCTTGAGAACCTCAAACCAAATTCACTACACTTGGTGCTCATTATATATGTCATACTCACACAAAAAATGAAAAAAATCGAAGCTGCAGTACGAGGTCGTTTTTGCCAATATATGCAAGTACCCACATCGGCGCAACATCACTATGAAGCAAAAGTTACCTAGTTTAATGCATAACAACTAGTAGCAGCCAGTTAGTTTTTATTGGTCCCCCCACGAGTAGTTGTGCCCCCCACCTTGGTCGCCCAATGACTCCACGGGAAGCCGAGTCACGTGAGGTTTTTGAAAAACAAGAAGGGGGGACTCTTGTGAACTTGAAAATTTTTTGTCATGGATTTGGACAAGATCTGGCCCTTTGGGCTAATTTGGGCCCATAAATACAAATTTGAGGTTGGTTTATGTCTAGAACTCTCCCAAGACTCCCTATAGCCCCCTCAGGGGACCCGCCAAGGGGGTCCTAGGGGTCACATTTTCGAAATTGAGATTTTGATGTCTCTGGGTGTGATTTGGGCCAAGAACACGAATCCGAGGTCTGTTTTTGCCTAGCACCTCTCTGGACCACTCTGAACAATATGCACATATATATAATGAGTTTTTTTTGCCAAAAATAGACAATCCTTTGCCGAGAAAGAGGGTCCCTTACCGTCGGCAACCCGTTCAACGCCGAGAGGGACTAATGTCTTTCATGTTTATACTTGCATTTGTTTTGTCTGTAAAAGCTTCAAGCCAAGCGCAGTCAGAATATGCTGAATTTATTGCAAACATGTTACTGTTTATCATACATGTAGTTGGGGGGGTGGGCGGAAAGACCCCCCAAAATTCGGTCCTGGGAGAAGGAGGGGGTCCCGCCAGGCGAAAAAAAGGGGGAGGGTCCAGGCGGGAGTAAAATTTTGGCAAAAATTATAAGAAATGGTCTTTTTTCGTAAAATTTGTACGATTTTTACTAAAGGCGAGTCACGTGATCGTCAAAAAGTGAGGTTTTTGAAAAACAAGAAGGGGAGACTCTTGTAAACTTGAAAATTTTTTGTCATGGATTTGGACAAGAACTGGCCCCTAGGGCTTATTTGGGCCCATAAACACAAATTTGAGGTTGGTTTTTGCCTAGAACCCCCCCAAGACTCACTATAGCCCCCTCAGGGGACCCACCAAGGGGGTCCTAAGGGGTCACATTTTCAAAATTGAGATTTTGATGTCTCTGGGTGTAATTTGGGCCCCAGAACACGAATCCGAGGTCTGTATTTGCCTAAGACCTTTCTGGATTCCCTATGAGCCCCTCAAGTTCCACCCCGTAGGGGGTGCTAAGGGGACAAATTTTCGAAATTGAGATTTTGGGGTGTATGTGGGTAATTTGGACTTCTGAACAATAAGCACTTATATGTGATGAAGTTTTTCGCCAAAAATAGACAAAGCTTGCCGAGAAAAAGGGTCCCTTACTGTCGGCAACCCGTTCAACGCCGACAGGGCTAGTGTCTTTTATGTTTATGCTTGCGTTTGTTCTGTCTATAAAAGCTTCAAGCCAAGCGCAGTCAGAATATGCTGTATTCATTGCAAGTATGTTACTGTTTATCACATTCTAAGAACAGCTATGGCTCACAAGCCTTATTGATTAAGCGACATTGATTTACTTGTCATAGCGCACACAAATAGCGCATATAGCACTTTCGATAGCGCTTAAAGGGCAAATAGCACTTACAAAAAGCGCTATAGCGCAAATAGCGCATCTAGCAACTTCGATAACGCTTATAGCGCAAATACCACTCCAAAAAAGCGCCGTAGCACAAATAGCGCATATAGCAATTTCAAAAGCGCTTATAGCGCAAATAGCACTCACAAAAAGCGCTATAACGCAAATAGCGCATTAGCAACTTCGATACGCTTATAGCGCAAATAGCACTCACAAAAAGCGCTATACCGCAAATAGCGCATTAGCAACTTCGATATCGCTTATAGCGCAAATACCACTCCCAAAAAGCGCAGTAGCGCAAATAGCGCATATAGCAATTTCGATACCGCATATAGCGCATGGAAAAAACGCTGTAGCACCAAATGTGCTATTTCGTTTCTTACCGCGTTTCTTACCCAATTAGTAGTGTGATGTATGACAAATAGATCATTCTCGCTTAATCAACAAAGCTTGTGAGCAATAGCTGTAGTTAGAATGTCATAAACAGCATACATGTAACTGCACCGAAATTTTGGGGTACTGCACCGAAATTATGGGTACCCCTCTCCCCCTTGGTGGGACCCCCCCTCCCCTGCGTCAACTCATTTTTGGCCCCCCTCCTTCCCCAAAATGACGTAATTTTTACCTTTTTTGACCAAAAAAACACCGATTTTGACAATTTTTGGCAAAACTTTTAGTAAAAATCGTACAAATTTTACGAAAAAAGACCATTTTTATAATTTTGGCCAAAATTTTACTCCCGCCGGGACCCTCCCCCTTTTTTTCGCCTGGCGGGACCCCCCTCCTTCTCCCAGGACCGAATTTTGGGGGGTCTTTCCGCCCACCCCCCCAACTACATGTATGATAAACAGTAACATGTTTGCAATAAATTCAGCATATTCTGACTGCGCTTGGCTTGAAGCTTTTACAGACAAAACAAATGCAAGCATAAACATGAAAGACATTAGTCCCTCTCGGCGTTGAACGGGTTGCCGACGGTAAGGGACCCTCTTTCTCGGCAAAGGATTGTCTATTTTTGGCAAAAAAAACTCATTATATATATGTGCATATTGTTCAGAGTGGTCCAGAGAGGTGCTAGGCAAAAACAGACCTCGGATTCGTGTTCTGGGCCCAAATCACACCCAAGCATCAAAATCTCAATTTCGAAAATGTGACCCCTAGGACCCCCTTGGCGGGTCCCCTGAGGGGGCTATAGGGAGTCTTGGGAGAGTTCTAGACATAAACCAACCTCAAATTTGTATTTATGGGCCCAAATTAGCCCAAAGAGCCAGATCTTGTCCAAATCCATGACAAAAAATTTTTAAGTTCACAAGAGTCCCCCTTCTTGTTTTTCAAAAACCTCCTTGTCGACTCGGCTTCCCGTGGAGTCATTGGGCGACCAAGGTGGGGGGCACAACTACTCGTGGGGGACCCCACAACTAAAGTTTGGGACAATCCGACCAGGGGGGTGCTGAGGAAAACGGTCACTATTTTGAGGACATCAACAACACTAATAACAACACCACCAACAACAACGACACGGACACGACAAAAATGAAGGGTTGCCCCAATTTTTGCTTTGCAAATTGTCGGCAACCCAATAAAAACTAACTGGCTGCTACTAGTTGTTATGCATTAAACTAGGTAACTTTTGCTTCATAGTGATGTTGCGCCGATGTGGGTACTTGCATATATTGGCAAAAACGACCTCGTACTCCAGCTTCGATTTTTTTCATTGGTAACATTTATAAAAAAAATTAACAACAAATAAACTTAAACACCATTAAAATTCGCTATTTTTTTTTAATCATTATAATATAAAAAAAATATCTAAGTTTTTTATATATATATATATTTTATATATATATATATATATATGTATATATATATATTTAAAAAATTTTTATATGTATATATATGATATATATATATATATATATATATATATATATATATATATATATATATATATATATATATATATATATATATATATATATATATATATATATATATATATATATATGACTGACTTTCTGAGAAAATGAGCTAACTTGAGCGCCAGTTGATTGGTTTTTTTGGCGACCCTCTTCGATTTTGTTTATACTGCTTCCAATTACTTCCCATGGCACCCCATTTACAAAACTGAAATGAAAAAAGTCGCAGCTGCTACATGCTGGCTGCGCTGAGCCTTCAAAAATTTGTGTTTTTGGCAAAAAATGACCTTTCGAGTGCACTAACTTCCTAACGCTGTACCCTAGCATTTACATGCTGTACTTTATTCTTGTTCAGCGACCACAAAGCCTACATACATTTGTTTGTCATGTGTGATTAACAGTTCTTGACGTTGAATGGTTGCAACGTACTAAGCATTTTTATGCTATTGTTTTCAAACACAAATTGGACAGAATTGTCAGTAAATCTCTCATAACTTCAGTAATCCTTGAGAACCTCAAACCAAATTCACTACACTTGGTGCTCATTATATATGTCATATTCACACAAAAAATGAAAAAAATCGAAGCTGGAGTACGAGGTCGTTTTTGCCAATATATGCAAGTACCCACATCGGCGCAACATCACTATGAAGCAAAAGTTACCTAGTTTAATGCATAACAACTAGTAGCAGCCAGTTAGTTTTTATTGGGTTGCCGACAATTTGCAAAGCAAAAATTGGGGCAACCCTTCATTTTTGTCGTGTCCGTGTCGTTGTTGTTGGTGGTGTTGTTATTAGTGTTGCTGATGTCCTCAAAATTAGTGACTCGTTTTCCTCAGCACCCCCCTGGTCGGATTGCTCCCAAACTTTAGTTGTGGGGTCCCCAAACTTTAGTTGTGGGGTCCCCCCACGAGTAGTTGTGCCCCCCACCTTGGTCGCCCAATGACTCCACGGGAAGCCGAGTCACGTGAGGTTTTTGAAAAACAAGAAGGGGGGACTCTTGTGAACTTGAAAATTTTTTGTCATGGATTTGGACAAGATCTGGCCCTTTGGGCTAATTTGGGCCCATAAATACAAATTTGAGGTTGGTTTATGTCTAGAACTCTCCCAAGACTCCCTATAGCCCCCTCAGGGGACCCGCCAAGGGGGTCCTAGGGGTCACATTTTCGAAATTGAGATTTTGATGTCTCTGGGTGTGATTTGGGCCAAGAACACGAATCCGAGGTCTGTTTTTGCCTAGCACCTCTCTGGACCACTCTGAACAATATGCACATATATATAATGAGTTTTTTTGCCAAAAATAGACAATCCTTTGCCGAGAAAGAGGGTCCCTTACCGTCGGCAACCCGTTCAACGCCGAGAGGGACTAATGTCTTTCATGTTTATGCTTGCATTTGTTTTGTCTGTAAAAGCTTCAAGCCAAGCGCAGTCAGAATATGCTGAATTTATTGCAAACATGTTACTGTTTATCATACATGTAGTTGGGGGGGTGGGCGGGAAGACCCCCCAAAATTCGGTCCTGGGAGAAGGAGGGGGGTCCCGCCAGGCGAAAAAAAGGGGGAGGGTCCCGGCGGGAGTAAAATTTTGGCCAAAATTATAAAAATGGTCTTTTTTCGTAAAATTTGTACGATTTTTACTAAAAGTTTTGCCAAAAATTGTCAAAATCGGTGTTTTTTTGGTCAAAAAAGGTAAAAATTACGTCATTTTGGGGAAGGAGGGGGGCCAAAAATGAGTTGACGCAGGGGAGGGGGGGTCCCACCAAGGGGGAGAGGGGTACCCATAATTTCGGTGCAGTACCCCAAAATTTCGGTGCAGTTACATGTATGCTGTTTATGACATTCTAACTACAGCTATTGCTCACAAGCTTTGTTGATTAAGCGAGAATGATCTATTTGTCATACATCACACTACTAATTGGGTAAGAAACGCGGTAAGAAACGAAATAGCACATTTGGTGCTACAGCGTTTTTTCCATGCGCTATATGCGGTATCGAAATTGCTATATGCGCTATTTGCGCTACTGCGCTTTTTGGGAGTGGTATTTGCGCTATAAGCGATATCGAAGTTGCTAATGCGCTATTTGCGGTATAGCGCTTTTTGTGAGTGCTATTTGCGCTATAAGCGTATCGAAGTTGCTAATGCGCTATTTGCGTTATAGCGCTTTTTGTGAGTGCTATTTGCGCTATAAGCGCTTTTGAAATTGCTATATGCGCTATTTGTGCTACGGCGCTTTTTGGGAGTGGTATTTGCGCTATAAGCGTTATCGAAGTTGCTAGATGCGCTATTTGCGCTATAGCGCTTTTTGTAAGTGCTATTTGCCCTTTAAGCGCTATCGAAAGTGCTATATGCGCTATTTGTGTGCGCTATGACAAGTAAATCAATGTCGCTTAATCAATAAGGCTTGTGAGCCATAGCTGTTCTTAGAATGTGATAAACAGTAACATACTTGCAATGAATACAGCATATTCTGACTGCGCTTGGCTTGAAGCTTTTATAGACAGAACAAACGCAAGCATAAACATAAAAGACACTAGCCCTGTCGGCGTTGAACGGGTTGCCGACAGTAAGGGACCCTTTTTCTCGGCAAGCTTTGTCTATTTTTGGCGAAAAACTTCATCACATATAAGTGCTTATTGTTCAGAAGTCCAAATTACCCACATACACCCCAAAATCTCAATTTCGAAAATTTGTCCCCTTAGCACCCCCTACGGGGTGGAACTTGAGGGGCTCATAGGGGATCCAGAAAGGTCTTAGGCAAATACAGACCTCGGATTCGTGTTCTGGGGCCCAAATTACACCCAGAGACATCAAAATCTCAATTTTGAAAATGTGACCCCTTAGGACCCCCTTGGCGGGTCCCCTGAGGGGGCTATAGTGAGTCTTGGGGGGGTTCTAGGCAAAAACCAACCTCAAATTTGTGTTTATGGGCCCAAATAAGCCCTAGGGGCCAGTTCTTGTCCAAATCCATGACAAAAAATTTTCAAGTTTACAAGAGTCTCCCCTTCTTGTTTTTCAAAAACCTCACTTTTTGACGATCACGTGACTCGCTTTTAGTAAAAATCGTACAAATTTTACGAAAAAAGACCATTTTTTATAATTTTTGCCAAAATTTTACTCCCGCCTGGACCCTCCCCCTTTTTTTCGCCTGGCGGGACCCCCCTCCTTCTCCCAGGACCGAATTTTGGGGGGTCTTTCCGCCCACCCCCCCAACTACATGTATGATAAACAGTAACATGTTTGCAATAAATTCAGCATATTCTGACTGCGCTTGGCTTGAAGCTTTTACAGACAAAACAAATGCAAGCATAAACATGAAAGACATTAGTCCCTCTCGGCGTTGAACGGGTTGCCGACGGTAAGGGACCCTCTTTCTCGGCAAAGGATTGTCTATTTTTGGCAAAAAAACTCATTATATATATGTGCATATTGTTCAGAGTGGTCCAGAGAGGTGCTAGGCAAAAACAGACCTCGGATTCGTGTTCTTGGCCCAAATCACACCCAGAGACATCAAAATCTCAATTTCGAAAATGTGACCCCTAGGACCCCCTTGGCGGGTCCCCTGAGGGGGCTATAGGGAGTCTTGGGAGAGTTCTAGACATAAACCAACCTCAAATTTGTATTTATGGGCCCAAATTAGCCCAAAGGGCCAGATCTTGTCCAAATCCATGACAAAAAATTTTCAAGTTCACAAGAGTCCCCCCTTCTTGTTTTTCAAAAACCTCACGTGACTCGGCTTCCCGTGGAGTCATTGGGCGACCAAGGTGGGGGGCACAACTACTCGTGGGGGGACCCCACAACTAAAGTTTGGGGACCCCACAACTAAAGTTTGGGAGCAATCCGACCAGGGGGGTGCTGAGGAAAACGAGTCACTAATTTTGAGGACATCAGCAACACTAATAACAACACCACCAACAACAACGACACGGACACGACAAAAATGAAGGGTTGCCCCAATTTTTGCTTTGCAAATTGTCGGCAACCCAATAAAAACTAACTGGCTGCTACTAGTTGTTATGCATTAAACTAGGTAACTTTTGCTTCATAGTGATGTTGCGCCGATGTGGGTACTTGCATATATTGGCAAAAACGACCTCGTACTCCAGCTTCGATTTTTTTCATTTTTTGTGTGAATATGACATATATAATGAGCACCAAGTGTAGTGAATTTGGTTTGAGGTTCTCAAGGATTACTGAAGTTATGAGAGATTTACTGACAATTCTGTCCAATTTGTGTTTGAAAACAATAGCATAAAAATGCTTAGTACGTTGCAACCATTCAACGTCAAGAACTGTTAATCACACATGACAAACAAATGTATGTAGGCTTTGTGGTCGCTGAACAAGAATAAAGTACAGCATGTAAATGCTAGGGTACAGCGTTAGGAAGTTAGTGCACTCGAAAGGTCATTTTTTGCCAAAAACACAAATTTTTGAAGGCTCAGCGCAGCCAGCATGTAGCAGCTGCGACTTTTTTCATTTCAGTTTTGTAAATGGGGTGCCATGGGAAGTAATTGGAAGCAGTATAAACAAAATCGACGAGGGTCGCCAAAAAAACCAATCACAGGATGGTCGATTTTTTCAGAAAGTCAGTCATATATATATATATATATATATATATATAAGAAAATCTTAACCAGTGAGACTTGAATCTGAAAGGTAAAAAACCTCTGGCTTAAAAAATTCCCTTTCATTCATCCGAAAACACACCATGCCATATCCAGCCCTGAGCGTCCCAGAACGAAGCGATGGCAATTCTAGCCGCTTCCCACAAATCCTGTTCATAGGCCTCAATCAGTCGATGCCGCAACTGGTAAAAGTGCAAAAATAGGGCACAGCCGTACAGGAAAATTATTAAAATCAGCGGCAGCAATAGAGTTACCAGAATGGGTGTGAAAAGCCACAGCAACCACCGGGCGTAGTCAATGTCAATGAAGGCACCCAGCAAGTACGATAGCTGATTCATCAGCAGATTGCATTGCTTTGTGAACGTTTGCGGAAGCCAGTCGCAAAACCAGAAATCCAGCGGGCCAGGAACAACAGGTGTCATGTCGCATTGTTTGTTAGAGTGGGTCTGGAAGCATAGTTATTTCTTAGCACACCGTTTTTTCTTCAACTCCTTTTTTGCTTCTAAACAAAAACAAAAATGTTATAAACGGAAACATGTAAATTGTAAACAAAACTGGTCAGGTTCACAGGAAAACTTTTTCCAGAAAAAACAGAAAAAATTTTCTGGGTTTTTTCTAGGTTTTTTTTGCTTTTTTCTGGGTTTTTTCTAACTCCATTTGTCGAATTTCTGGGTTTTTTCTGGGATTTTTCTATTGATTTCAGGCAGGGGTTTTTTTTGTGCAAAATACTGTGCATTTGCACAATTGAAAAGTACATATTTTGCACAGTCCAAAAGTATTTTGCACAAACTTTGCACAGCCTTCCAGCCCTTGAAAAATTAACGGTCTGACGACAGCTGTCCACAAAGTCTCACCATTTTGGTTCTGTCCCCCCAAAATTTTTGGCACGTCTCCTGTTAGCCAATTTGCAGTGAAATTTCAAAAAATTTCTTGACACAACTTAGACACAATTCTTAAGAAACCCCTGTAGCCCGTTTCAATAAACTCACAGGCCCACAGGCATAACATTGTGGGCCTGCGGCCTGTGGCCACAGGCAATGGCGTACCCAGGGGGGGATGGGGCCGGGGGGAATCCCCCCCCCCCCCCCGAAATTTTTTCACAGTGATTTTTTACACAAGGGTCCCACCTTTGGTTTTTATGGTCCGGCCGGAAAAATTTTCTGATACGTCTCCAATTGACTAAATTTGGCCTACAAATCAAAAAATTTCGCAAATTTTTATCTCGGGGCTCCCGCCCCCAGACCCCTGCAACTCTGTGGCTTACTATCCCTTGTTATTGTCTTTCATCAAAGCCTATGCATGTATAAACAAGTATATACATTAAGCTGCATGTTCATGTCTACACGAGTATATTATGCTACATTTACTTGTGGAATACACTGTCTGATATGAAGCTCCTATCTTTTGTTTTAAATTTTGTCGGAAACAATTGCTGATACATCTGCAGTTAACCAAATTCGGTCTAAAAATTGGTAAAATCGCCAATTTTTTGCCGCCCCAAGACACCTACATGCAACCTTCTGTCATTTGGTTTTTATGGACCGGCCGGAAAAAGTTTCTGATATATACGTCTTCAAATGACTGAATTTGGCCTAAAAATCAAAAATTTTCCCAGACCGCCCCCGCAGCATTGAATTTATTTAATCGAAATGACCAAAATTTTGTTGTAGGGGGCACTCACATGTAATGTGAGTGCCCCGCAATAGTGAGTGGAAAAAAGAGCAAAAAAGTGACCAAGGTGCGATCCCCCCTTTTCAAAATCCCGGCTACGCCCCTGCACACAAGGGTGTAGTCAGGAGGGGTCGCGGGGGGTCGCGACCCCCCCCATTTTGGTCGAACCTGAAGCAATTGTCAACAAGAATCCCCCCATCCCAATTTTCGATCATGATATCGAACATTGGTTTTAATTTTCCGGACGGGAAACATTTCCGATGCGTCTCCTATCAGGGGTTAGTCAAGGGGGGCATTCCCCCCCCCCGAAATGTTTTCCGACTGAAAATGTATATACACTAGGGTCCCCCGTAATGATCCGGCCGGAAAAAATTTCCGATACGTCTCCAATTGACCAAATTTGGCCTGAAAATCAAAATTTCCTTAGTTTTTTGCAGAGATTTTCAGATTTCTAGCCTCTGGACCCTTGCCCACCATTTTTCCTGGCTACGCCACTGTCTCCTATTGACCAAATGCAGCCTGAATATCGAAACATTCTTTATCGAAACTTCTTTATTTTATCGAATCTTTATTCAAATATCGAAACGGTCGCCCAGATCCCGCAATCACCCTAGTTTCTCGACAAAGTGTAACCTGAATTTACTTTTGCAATGTATCAATTATTTCAAAAAAACAGGAGCTTTTGGGGGCTGCCGCCCTCAGACCCCCGCAAATTACAGCATTTCTATGTAGCAAAACAAACTGGCTGAGTGCGATCCCCTTGTACCCATCAAATCCCAAATCTGGCTACGTCTTTGCTCTTGTACATGCATGTTCCTACGTTCTGGGGTCGTCGCATCAACTTACAAGTCTTTCAATAATTGTAACAATTGTAAGTGGAAAATCAGATGATTCGTAATGAAATTATATAATGAATTCGTAACGAATCACCTAATTTTGCACTTACAATTGTTACAATAGTGTAAGATTTGTGATGGTGCAACCACCCCATTGGCTGCCACAATAATTCCGTAGCTACATTGGTAACGGGGTCATAATTTTAGGGGGCCTCTACCGCCAAATTTTGGGGACCCTCCAGCCGCATCCCTCCCTCAAATAATATGTAAGTTCGTAATGAAGAGACATGTAAAAGGCTCAGTCAAATTTTGCAATTACGCAATGTTAACTTTGTGCTTGTGGAATTTTTCAACCTTCTTTCTGCCGTATTGGGCTAAAATTTGGGTATTCAAAATTTGCACACTACAAAAGTAAAATGCACAGTCAAAAAGTATTTTGCACAAATTTTGCACACAATCGAAAACGAAACAAGCAGAAGCTTACTGCAAAAGTAATCCAGTAAGTGAGCACTAGCAGGGTGAACGTTTGACAACATTAGACCTGTTGCGCAGTAAAATCTAACCGCAAATAAAAGTAACTTTTAATAATTCCAATAGTGCATCATTGAAAGAATATGACACTGCCTGAACTAGTCACATTGTTTTAACTAATCTTGTGCAGTGACCAGTTCACGTCGGTAATTGTAATAAACGCCAAGTTTCAAGTCATCCCCGTACACAAAGTCCCAAACTGCAGTCGATTTTCTGCTTTAGTTTAGTTTTCTGAGCTCATATTTTTGCTTTCTAGGCGGCGTAGGTTTGGGCAAAATGAGCAGTACTTTTCAACAGAAGGAGTCATTATGTGCAGTGTGTTTAATTAAAATTAAAATTTAGTGGTCACGTCACACAGAAAAAAGTAATGAAACTAAATTCAAGCATGTTTATTATTAAAATTGAAAATAGCCGCAAGATCGCTTTGAATTCAAGCCATAATAATATCAAAACATTTTAGAAAAATTAATAGTTTGTCTCAAGTGTAGCTACAACACTTTGCTACAACTAAAGCTAAACTTTTGTTTTGTTGTTTAGCGCCATGTTTGCAACTCATAAAAATTAAAGGTTACGGGTTATAGTATTACTTGAACTTCAACGACCCGACAACGTAATTCGGTTTGTTTTCATCAAAAACTCATTTGAAATATAAATTTGAAAAAACTGAAAAATAATAAAGAAGGTATGAATGTCTAAAAGTAGATTGTTGAAAGTTTCAAGATAGGAAAGATCAAGTTAAACTATTTTTTGCAAAAGTTTGATTTAGAAACACATAAAAATCAAAGATGATCGGGGAGTCGAACCAGAGACCTCTCGCACCCAAAGCGAGAATCATACCGCTAGACCACCGAGATACACACGATACAAGACTTTGAAAACGAGTAAGTTAAACCAAAATCTCAGCATACGTGTACCGTCTTTCTACTATTGACACGTCATGTAAATCGCACTGTTTTACATAAAAATTTACAAAATAGCAGTAAGCAAGAAGCAACTAACAAATAGGTAATCATTTCGGTTTTCTGTTTTGACATTTGTGAAACTAAGATCTTCAATAGTCAAGACCGGTTGGCTCAGGTGGTATATAGTGCGTTAGCATTTATTGAGCATCTGACTGCAAGTCGGAAGTTTGGGGGTTCGAAACCCCACCGGTTGTCAACTTTTGCATTCTGCCAATTTACAGGTGCTGTTCTTCAACTTGCGTCTTCTCGTTAGCCAACATCAAGCAGCCTACCTGTCTTTCTATTGTTAACGTAGGAAATTACACAGGTTGCAGTGTTAGGGCAGGCCTTCCAGTGTTATATAACACTAGAAATTCGACCTACCTGCACAAAATAACAGGGAAGTCTCTTTATGCACAGATTCTGCAAATTCTATACAAACCAAGTATAAAGTACCTGTTGCGCTGTGGCGCAACAGGAAAAAAACCCCTGATTTCAGGGAATTTTCTGGATTTTTTCCGGGATTTTTCTGGGTTTTTTCTACCTTCCAGTTCACTTTCTGGGTTTCTTCTGGGTTTTTTCTGGATGTTGCCTGGGTATTTTCTGGGGTTTTCTGGGATTTTTCTGTGTTTTTTCTAGGTTTTTTCTGGGTATTTTCTGGGTTTTTTCTGGGTATTTTCTGGGTATATGTCAGGTTTTCTGGGATTTTTCTGGTTTTTTTCCGGGTATTTTCTGGGTTTTTTCTGGGATTTTTTTGGGTTTTTTCCACCTTCCAGTTCACTTTCTGGGTTTCTTCTGGGTTTTTTCTGGATGTTGCCTGGGTATTTTCTGGGGTTTTCTGGGATTTTTCTGTGTTTTTTCTAGGTTTTTTCTGGGGTTTTTCTGGGTATTTTCTGGGTTTTTCTGGGTATTTTCTGGGTATATGTCAGGTTTTCTGGGATTTTTCTGGTTTTTTTCCGGGTATTTTCTGGGGTTTTCTGGGATTTTTCTGGGTTTTTTCTAGGTTTTTTCTGGGGTTTTTCTGGGTATTTTCTGGGTTTTTTCTGGGTATTTTCTGGGTGTATTTCAGGTTTTCTGGGATTTTTCTGGTTTTTTTCCGGGTATTTTCTGGGGTTTTCTGGGTTTTTTCTAGGTTTTTTTCTGGGGTTTTTCTGGGTATTTTCTGGGTATTTTCTGGGTATATTTCAGGTTTTCTGGGATTTTTCTGGTTTTTTTCCGGGTATTTTCTGGGTTTTTTCTGGGATTTTTCTGGGTTTTTTCTGGGAAAAGTTTTCCTGTGGGTTTGAGGAGGCAGTGGTGAGGTAATTTTTGCACATAGAAAGCTTCCCATCTTTTAATGCATATCTACAGCGTCTTCAAGAGAATATCTACAATCCCATATCCCATATCCCATATCTACAAGAATTTGAAGAGAACCCATAAGGGCGAGTGACGTAGCTTGGGTGAAATGCAGTTGGGGGTGGAAATATTTCTACCTTGGCAAGTTTGTATAAAATTTGTATAAATTTTGTACTTTTTTGTATAAAATTTTGCATAAATTTTGTTCTCAGAGTGTAAGTTTGTATAAATTTTGTACAAATTTTGTGCAAATTTTGGGTTTAATGCAGTTGGGGGGTGGAAATAGTGGACATATTTTTTCAGTAGAGCACCTTGGGGGAAGCATTTTTGCTTCAAGAACCCCTATTTCATTGGATTTTCTGAGATACGACCGCCCGAAATCTGGGATCAAGTGCAGTTGGGGGGGAATAGTGGGCCTATTTTTTGGAGTGGAGCGCCTTGAGGGAAGCATTTTTTGTAATAGAACCATCAACCAATATCCACAAATTTGGATTTTCTGAGCTATGACCCCTTGAAAATTAAACTTTCAGTGTTTTTGGAAGTGAACGTAGGCCAAAGTTCGAAGCCAAAAATGGCTATAATCTTTGTTTTTGGATAGTTTTGAGTACGTTATGATGTTTTAAGGCATCGTCTAGGCTTAGTTGGCAGGATTCTCTAGGCTAAGCTGGCAGGATTTTTTCCGAAAATTTCGATTTTTTATTGCCTAAGCCTGAGCCTAATCCTAAAGGCCGATTCACACGCTGCGATTTTACTGCGATTTTGCCGCAGCGTTTTCGCCGCTGCGGCAAAACGCACTGTCTGAACAGACGCAGCGATTTCAATGCGGAATGCATGCGTCTTGATTTTTTCGCAGCGTTTTAAACGCCAGACTGCAATTCGGTCTGCGGTTTCAGTGCGTTTTGATGGTGCGGACGTGTTCGTTTGAACAATATTAGCAAAGCTGTTTCTCATATTTTTAAAACAGTAAAGACGCAGCAAAATAGTGTGCGAGACGCAACGTTTGTTCAGACGCTGCGTTTCGTGTGCGACACACTGCGTCTTGCGTTTTGCGTCAAAATCGCAGCGGCAAAATCGCACCGTGTGAATCGGCCTTAAGGCCGATTCACACGCTGCGATTTTACTGCGATTTTGCCGCAGCGTTTTTGTCGCTGCGGCAAAACGCAGCTTGCCGTGTGAACAGACGCAGCGTTTTCAGTGCGGAATGCCTGCGTCTTGATTTTGCCGCAGCGTTTTAAACGCCAGACTGCTATTCGACCTGCGATTTCATTGCGTTTTGATGCTGCGGACGTGTTGGCATAAACAAATTTCGCGGACCAATTTGTCATTTTTTTGAAACAGTAAAGACCCGGAATTCGTTATTTATCGGCATATCCATTTGGTATGTTATAAATCCGATTGTAGATTTACTTAAATTACTATTTCTTATTAATAATATATATTTTTCTCGAACTATACATTTGTAAAAAATGTTTTCAGCAGGTGGATTCCTGAAAAATGCAAAATCAGCTCTACATGTTTCAGGGGGCATATCGTGAAAAAATAAATTTTCAAATAGAAGTTCTTGAAGAAAAATTACTTCGATTAAGATGCTCTACTCAAAAATGTAAAAAAAACGAATTTGGACAACAAAGTGCATTTTTTATTTTTGGCGATTAAACGAGCAAAATGGATCGAATTGGTCGGAAAATGTCACTAATATATCCTACATTGCATGCCCTTTCTTCCCATGGCGGCCAAAAACCTCCCCCACTCTCCCTATCCCTTCCCCACACCATCCCCTAACTAAGCGCTTAGCGCTTAGGGAGCTCCCGAGGTCCCTAAACTTAAGCGCTTAATTCTAAGCCAAACACTAAATTTTAAGTATGTGAATACAAAATTGATACGCTAAGTTAAGCGTTAGTGTTTGCTAAGCGCTTAAATAAACACTAAGTATGTGAATAACGCTTAGCGCTTATAAGCGCTAACACTTAGTGTAAACACTAACTTTAAGCGTTAGTGTTAGTATGTGAATACGGGCCTAAGTGTAACGCTTAAACTTAGGCCCGTATTCACATACTAACACTTAAAGTAAAGGCCGATTCACACGGTGCGTTTTTGCCGCTGCGATTTTGACGCAAAACGCAGGCCGCAGGGTGTCGCAAGTGAAACGCACCGTCTGAACAAACTTTGCGGCCTCAGTGCGTCTCGCATGCCAGTTTGCTGCGTCTTTAATGTTTCAAAAAAATGACAATTTGCTCCACGAAAATTATTAAAACCAATAGCTCCGCAGCAACAAAACGCAATAAAATCGCAGGTCGAATAGCAGTCTGGCGTTTAAAATGCTGCGGTAAAATCAAGACGCAGGCTTTCCGCACTAAAAACGCTGCGTCTGTTCAGACATTGCGTTTTGCATGCGGCAAGCTGCGTTTTGCCGCAGCGGCAAAAACGCTGCGGAAAAATCGCAGTAAAATCGCAGCGTTTGAATCGGCCTTAAGTGTAAACCCTAACTTTAAGGGGGTAGTGTCGCGAAAGCAGTCGATTTTGCGCGACTATAAAACTTTTTCAGTGAAAGATAGGTCATTGTTCTTTATATATTCTAAAAGTATGTTTCAAGTCAAATATTTTTGCCAAGTTTCAGAAAAATTGATGCAGCATACAGTTAGCAGTGAAGTCGCAAAGTCGGAAAAATGACGTTTTGAAAACCTATTCACATTC
Source organism: Trissonchulus sp. WLG1_4 (assembly GCA_030248245.1). Lineage (NCBI taxonomy): Eukaryota > Metazoa > Nematoda > Enoplea > Enoplida > Ironidae > Trissonchulus > Trissonchulus sp. WLG1_4. The sequence continues at coordinate 42,076 of JASANF010014894.1, forward strand.
GATAATTTCGTCACAATTAAAAAACTTTTTGTTTAGATTCTTTACACAGACTAAAAGCAGATATTCTCTAGTTTATGCACACAAAATTTGGTGCAAATTGCTCGAGTCGTTGTAGAGTAATGCCTGTTTGAACTGTGAAACTGTGCGTAACCTGTAAGGTACTCAGAGCAATAATGATAAATTGTAAAAAATTTAGACACTTATTTTGAAATCAAAAGAAAAACGAAGCTTCATTTTTCATTTTTATTATTTGTGGAAAAAATGGTGCGTCAAAACATTACATGTACTTCACAAGCTGGCCAATCTGATATCTGGCTTGATTTTTTGAACTTTTATGTCCCTATTGTGTGATGTCTGGCTTACAAATGGTGATTGGTTCAAAATATTGTTAGATATTGGTAGTCTAGTGTCTGGCAGTGCTTATTTGACACCATATGGCATTTCAGTAGTTTCTCAGTGAACGTACAATTTCAAATCAAAAAGTTCTCATTTTGCAGCCTATGAGCAAAACTGCTTTGGCGACACTACCACCTTAAGTGCTTCGTAGCACTATATTTAGTGCTACGAAGCACTTAAAGTTAGTGTTTACACTAACTTTAAGTGTTAGTGTTAGTATGTGAATACGGGCCTTAGTGTTTACGCTTAGTGTTATTCACAAACTTGAACTTCTACCATGCTAAACATACTTAAGCGCTTAGCGCTTATCAAACGCTTAGCGTTTGTTTGTGAATAACACTTAGTATGTGAATACGGGCCTTTGTTTTGATTCTTAAAAATTCTAAACAATAATCTGACACCACTTGGACACGATTAGAACGGAAAAAACAAGGGCTTCGGAAAAAATTGGGAAAACGTCCCTCACTGAGGATTCAGATTTCGGGGGGTCATATCTCAGAAAATCTAAAAAATGAAATAGGGGTTCTTGAAGCAAAAATGCTTCCCCCAAGGTGCTCTACTAAGGCCGTGTTTACATTGAGCGTTTTTTCAGCTGCTCGAGCAGCTGAAAAAAAGCTGCAGCTTTTTTTTGACATTTCCAGCTTTTTTCCAGCTGTTAAGCTGGAGCAGCTGAAAAATAGCTGGAACTGCAGCCTTGTCATGACAACGGAGCAGCTAGTCTATAGTGACCGCCATACTTATCCGCATGCAACTGCTCCAGCTTTTTTCCAGCTGCTCCAGCTTTTTTCCAGCTGGTCGAGCAGCTGAAAAATAGTTCAATGTAAACACGGCCTAAAAAAAATAGGTCCAATATTTTCCCCCCGCCAACTGCATTTAAGGGGGCGCTCCGGGAATCGGGGGTTACATCGAAAATTGACAAAAAGGTTGGCAAATGTCAAATTTTACTGTACATATATGTAGTATGGCACAAAAGAACACTGGAGGCAAAATTTTAAATCACGTGATCATGTCACGTGACTCCCAGAGCACCAAACGCGAGTGAACTTTCGGCAAACGATAACTCTGCTTATACTTTGCGTATAGTCACACTTTATATACCAAAATGTAGCTTATGTGCTTTTTTAGTTGAAAATTATTTTGGTTTTTAACATTTATGTTGGGTTTGGATAAAAAATGTCATTATGTGTTTTCGAAGTCGAACTCTGAGCAATAAAATTCATATAAAACAATTTCTATGCTTTATTTTAAAAAACTAAAAAATGGTTAGACTGCGCAGAGCCTAAGACTATAATTGTGCAAAATTTTGTAGAAAAATTTTTTACCAGAATTTCATAATCGAATGCCGAAAAATTGGTTTTGTGTTCACACAGCCTATATTTGAGTCTGCTGCTTCTGAAAATGGTTTCTTGTGCAAATTTTTTGCACAAAACGCAATGAAATTGTTTTAATTTTTCAGTACGACTGATAAATTCTACGTATCGTCTGTTTGGAAAACCTCAAAAAGCGTTGATGCACTGGCTTACTTGCTGAATTTGTGTAAAAGTCGAATAAAATCAGTAAATTGTCCAAATTTTTCCAGATTTTTTGCTATGGAGATATGCGCGTCAAAACATCAAAAATAGCATTTTGGGCAACTTTTCATGAAAAATGATAGGTCATTTGGGCTGTTTTTAAAAAATACGGCCCAAATCCTTGATTCCCGGAGCGCCCCCTTAACCCGAAATCTGAACCCTCAGTGAGGGACGTTTTCGCAATTTTTATCCGAAGCTCTTGTTTTTTCTAATTTTTTTCTAATCGTGTTTAAATGGTGTCAGATTATTGGCTACAATATTTTAGAATCAAAACAAAGGCTCTTTGACCGGGTTCCTGACGAAAAATTGGCAAAATTCGCCAGAAACGTCCAATTTTTGACCAAATTCAAACTTGGTCTTAATTTAGGCTTGGGCTTAGGCTTAGGCTTAGGGCTGAGTCTTAGTATGGGGCTTAGGCTTAGGCTTAGGTTCAGGCTTAGGCTTAGGCTCAGGCTTAGGCAATAACAGATCGAAATTTTCAGAACAAATCCTGCCAGCTTAGCCTAGAGAGTCCTGCCAACTAAGCCTAGACGATGCCTTAAGACATCATGACGCACTCAAAACTATCCAAAAACAAAGATTATATTCATTTTTGGCTAAGGAACTTTGGCCTACGTTCACTTCCAAAAACACTGAAAATGCAATTTTTAAGCGGTCATAGCTCAGAAAATCCAAATTTGTGGATACGGGTTCTATTACAAAAAATGCTTCCCTCAAGGTGCTCTACTCCAAAAAATAGGTCCACTATTTCCCCCACCTCCCCAACTGCACTTGATCCCAAATTTTGTATTTCCTGTTCAAACATTTTTGTATGATTTTTGCACATTTTTTGTATAAATTTTGTACTTTTTCAAAATTTTTTCTGGGACCTTTTTTACTAATACTAGAAGAAGAGGAGGAAGAAGACAGAATTTTATTTATGTGCCAAATTTTAACCTTTTTCGTTAAGGCCGATTCACACGCTGCGATTTTACTGCGACTTTGCTGCAGCGTTTTTGTCGCTGCGGCAAAACGCAGCTTGCCGCACGCAAAACGCAATGTCTGAACAGACGCACCGTTTTTAGTGCGTAATGCCTGCGTCTTGATTTTGCCGCAGCGTTTCAAACGCCATACTTCAATTCGACCTGCGATTTCATTGCGTTTTGATGCTGCGGACGTATTGGCATAAAAAAATTTCGAGGACAAATTTGTCATTTTTTTGAAACAGTAAAGACGCAGCAAACTGACCTGTGAGACGCATTACGGCCGCAAAGCTTGTTCAAATGGTGCGTTTCGCTTGCGACACCCCGCGGCTTGCGTTTTGCGTCAAAATCGCAGCGGCAAAAACGCACCGTGTGAATCGGCCTTTAAACCAATTTTTTTAAAATCGCAAGCCAAAAATTTGCGTTTGTATTTACACGCACTATATTTCTGTCTCATGCAAAGAATATTGCGTTACTTCACCAAAAAACTTACAGAACTTACACCACACTCAATTGAAAACCGAAAATTTTAAAGGATGTTTAACTAAAAGACAGCTGGTTGTGTTTTTCAGTCTTTCAAATTCATTACATACGTGTAAATGCATTGGCTTGTAAGGCGATTTCTGAAAACATCTATTTTTCTTGCTCAAAAAGCTCAAAAATTTTAAAAAAAATTTCATGTGATATGTGCATCAAATTAAAGGAAATTCACTTTGGCTTGCTGAACTGTAAACCAATGGGGTAGCTAGTCTTAACTTTGGATTTTATCAACGATCAAAGCACGATAGCAGCAGCTTCGAGTCTTGTTTCGAATTAATTTTATTCCTACTCAAGGGCGTAGTGTCGCGAAAGCAGTCGATTTTGCGCGACTATAAAACTTTTTCAGTGAAAGATAGGTCATTGTTCTTTATATATTCTAAAAAATTGTTTCAAGGCAAATATTTTTGCCAAGTTTCAGCAAAATTGATGTAGCACACAGTTAGCAGTGAAGTCGCAAAGTCGGAAAAATGACGTTTTGAAAACCTATTCACATTCGATAATTTCGTCACAATCAAAAAACTTTTCGTTTAGATTCTTTACGCTGACTAAAAGCACATATGCTCTAGTATATGCACACAAAATTTATTGCAAATTGCTTGAGTGGTTGTGGAGTAATACCTGTTTGAACTGTGAAGCTGTGCGTAAACTGTGAAGTACTCACAGCAATAATGATAAATTGTAAAAAAATTTAGACACTTATTTTGAAATCAAAAGAAAAACGAACCTTTATTTTTCATTTTTCTTAATTGTGGCAAAAAAACTGCGCGTCAAAACATGTACTTCACAAGCTGGCCAATCTGATATGTGGCTTCATTTTTTGAACTTTTATGTCTCTATTGTGTGAGTCAGGCTCACAAATGGTGATTGGTTAAAAATATTGATAGATATTGGTAGTCTAGTGTCTGGCAGTATTTATTTGACACCATATGGCATTTCACTAGTTTCTCAGTGAACGTACAACTTCAAAGCAAAAAGTTCTCCTTTTGCAGCCTATGAGCAAAACTGCTTTGGCGAGACTACCACCTTAACTGATTGTCCTGAAAAAAGAGCTTTGAAAATAGCCTCATGTAAAAAAACTGCGATTCTGGAACTACCATTTTAAGGGGGCGCTCCGGGAATCAAGGTATTGGGCCATAACTTTTTTCAGCTAACGAATTCGGACCTGTGTCAAGTAGCAAAGTTACTCAGAATGATGTGGGCTTTCATTTGATACCAATATCAAGATATTTGAAAAATTGCCAAATTTTACAGTTTTTACTGGCAAACTGCCAAATTGGTAAATATTGAGCAAAAATTTATTAACAATTCATCAATTCACATCATCAGACACAAAATAGCAGTCAAAAATGTTTGAAACGTCAAAATTAATTTTTACGTCCATTTTTGCCAGCAAACCGGCTTTTACCAAAAACTGTGTTCGATTTGGTACATTTTTAACATTATCTAAAAAACTGTATAACATTGCTTAGCTACCTAAACTGTTTGTCACTAGGATCTTGGGTCCCCAAAATTCTGCAAAGTTTCACCGCAATCGGACAACGCTACGCAAAGTTGTTGGCTCAAAAAAATTATACTGAGCAGTGCTCACGTTAATTTTCGGCATTCGATATCTTTTTGCTGCTTCAACGGATTTGGCTCAAATTTGGCATGAAGATAGCCTATCATTGTGCGCAGTTGAGCATTCTTTTATTTTTCAAAAATAATGTTCTATACCATGATAGCACTGCTTTTAATGTTGAGAGACCGACCTCGAAAATACAAAAAATGCAATTTTAACAAATTCGCACTAATTAATCTAAAAAACAAAAATAATATTCAACTAGAAGAGTGCAAGGGCTACATTTTGATATATGAATCATGATTTTAAGAAAAACATGCTATTAGTTATCGCTTGCCGAATATTCACTCACGCGCAGTGCTGTGGCAGTCACGTGACATTATCACGTAATTTAAAATTTTCACAAAAGGGTTATTTCATACCATACTAAATACTTATCTAGTAATATTTTAGTTTTATCAGCTTTTTGCTGACTTTTGAGGCAACTCCCGATTCCCGGAGCGCTCCCTTAAGTGATTAGTTTTATAATTAGTATGTATATATTGGTATCTGTATTAGTTAAACTTATATTTTAGAAAACGGCTTAGGTCTATGTTTTTGAGACTTTTTTGAATTTTAGTTGTGAATCAGCCGATACAATGTTGTCTGGTAAAGCCTGGTTCATAGTAGTGCGGAACTGTCCGTATTTGTCCGTGTCCGAGTACGTGTCCGTGTCCGGAAGGCTGTCCGTGTCCGTCAGCAGTATTAATTCATACTGCTACGGACACTACGGACAGTACGTATGCTCATAAAATAACGCTTATACATTCAGCAGCGTACCAAGCCCGTGAGAATGCAACCTTCAAAAAATCAATAAAAACGTTCTTAGCACACTAAAATGCAGCTACTGAGCTCATATTACGAACAATTTAATGAAATTTTGCAATGCGCGGAGGAATTTTATGTGTACGCAAACCCACGTGACTAATAAAGCTTTCATTTGATTGGCTGGTTGCTTACGGACACGGACAAAAGTTGAACTGAATTCAACTTGTCTTCCGGACATCCGGACAGCCTTTACGGACACTCTCGGACAATTTGTTACGGACATCCCGACAAGTATGAATTAAACTACTCTTACGGACACGGACACGGACTCGGACACGGACAGGCCCTTACGGACAACTATGAACCGGGCTTAAGGCGTTCCATACTGAAAAAGAATTTTCTACAATTCAGACTAGCCCTAGGAATTTGAAGTTTCAGTCTATTTCCCCTGGTGCCTGATAATGGTGCGTAGGAAAAAAGATCAGACACATTATCAAGACCATACAAAATTTTGTACAATTGAACAAGATCATTTTCTAAACGACGAACCTCTAGAGTTCGCAGATTTAAAAAAAGAAAGTCTGTCTTTATAACTCAAATAACAAATTTCAGGGATCCTATTTGTAAAACGTCGTTGAACAGTTTCAATTTTTGATATATCCTGTAGAAAAAAGGGCCACCAGACGCACGAGTTATATTCTAGAATAGGTCTGACATTTTTCTTTCTTGCAAGAAAATTGGAAATTTCTTCAACTGCGTTTCTTTCAGTTTTTCTGACGGGGCAGAAGGCAGCTGTTGTGTTAAAGCAGGCACTGAACTTTATTTGCCTTCAAAGTTGTAAAACAGCTATTAATTGTCTTTATTTCGCAGTGGAAACCAATTTCTTTCAAATTTTCTTTCTTTCATTTTTTTCGGTTTTCTATCCTTAAAAATATTCTTTCTTTTTTTCTTTCGATTTTTTTCAACTCAAATAAAGGACTAGCTGTATGTTTTGTTTGCCATTCATTTCTCAATCGGATGGTGGTTTCGCTATCTCTCTACGACGCACATAGCTCGAGCAATGGCCAAAACCTAGAAGGTGCCAAAATCACACTGTCTACCCAGTGATACTCTTGGCATTAAAGTTTCGGCCAGGGAAATTTTCCCCCCATACAATGGAAGAATATCCCGGGATATTTCGCCGAGGGAAACATTTGCACGTGACAGCCACTCATTAAAGTTTCAACCTGTTTTTGACTTATTTTAACTCATTCTTTTTGGCATTGGCAAATACGGACAAGCAAATGAACGAGTAGAGGGCAGAAGCCAACGTCAGTTTGATTCATACTTTTGTCCGTTCCAAAGTCAACGCTAAAAGTGTCCACAGTTGTGGGATCGTAGCCTACAATTGTAAAAGTCAGCGTAGAAATGTACATAGGATTGTAACTAACAACGCTAGAATTGTCTGATACAATCCTACAATTGTAATTTCACAATTGTAGGATTCCGAAATTTTCACAATTGTTTTATGAAACCGCTTTTGGCTACAATTGTAGTTTTTTTCTACAATTGTAGCCATGCTACAAGCCTAAGATTGTAGAATTCTAAATTCAATAAATTCAACTGCTGAAATAAAACGTAATTCTACAATTCTAGACAAACATCACGTGTCACAATTGTAAGTTTATGAAACCAACAATTGTGATCTACAATCCTAGGATTGTAGTGAACATTTCATGCATGCAGCAGGCGAAGTGAGGGCTACAATTGTGATGTACAATTGTAGGATTGTAAGGCTACAATTGTGAAGTTTCACAATTGTGGCTAGCTGGATGAAATCAATTTCACTGCATTTTCACAATTCTAGGCTACAATTGTAGGATTGTAGTTTTATGAAACCGGCCCCTGGTATCTATCAGACAAAAAAGCCCGTACCCAGCTTACAAATTTTCCACGTATTCCAAAGTTTTCGATTATGCGTATCGATTTATTGTGACAAACAGTGTCGAAAGCTTTTTTCATATCAAGGTACAGTATCTTAACACAATTTTTACGATCAAGACTACTCGTCCAATCATGAACACATTCCAAAAGTTGAGTCCTAGTAGATTTGCCACTCATGAAGCCGTGCTGACTTCTTGAAATTAGAGAATTTTGAGAAAAATGCTGGCACATACTCTGTTTTAATAATTTTTCCATCACCTTACAACAGACACATGTTAATGATATAGGACGATAATTATCTGGGTCAGAGCGAGAGCCTTTACTTTTGTAGACAGGAACTACCAAAGCTTTTTTCCATTCATTCGGTAGAATACCGTCTTGGAATGACTGCTGGAAAATAATTTGCAAGGGTATTAAGCTGGAGATTAGAACTTTTTTAGAATAAAAGGAGGAATCTGATCAATGCCAGCGGCTGAATATGTTTTTAGTTTTTGAAATCTGCACCCTAGTAAACACTAAACAGCACATCCTGCAATGGTGTTACTACAGCGTCATTAACAAAATTTTCTTGAACATTATCATTGGTCACAAATACGGATGCAAACTGATTATTTAAAGCACCAGCTTTTTCTATATCACTAGTACACAAGTTTCCATTCACATTGAGACACGGAATGTCAGCCACAGAACGAAATCTCGATTGCACATGCTTGAAAACCTTTTTATTGGTTGGACCTTTGAGAACCTTCAATTCTTTATTTTTATAGAAATCGTTCATGACGTGTGAGCACATATCGTTTAATCTGGAAAGCTTAGCTTGGTTTACCTCAGACGGAAAATTTATACACTGACGAAAAATTTTTCGTTTTTGAGCTAAAAGCTTGCGTATTGGTTTAGGAAAACTGGACCTGCCGTTACAAATTCTGTAAACCTTTTTCGGAACATATTTGTTTATGAGATGTGCTAAAAACGAGCTAAAAAGATGCCATTTGCCATTTACATGCAAACAATTTCTGAACATGTAATGCCAACTACACATTTCCAATTCGACAATAAACCCATACACATCAAGTTCATTCCAACAATACCGTTCGGAAACCGATTTTTTTGTCTTATTAGTTTGCTCAGTTTATACCTGACTACTCAATGGTCTCTTGAATCCAGAGGCGGATAGACAGAAGCAGAAATGATAAGCCCTGGCACCCTTTTCAAAAACAATGTCAAGAATGTTTCTACCTCTAGTTGCAGTACTAACTCTTTGCTTCAAACCTTTTTTTACAAAAATGTCGAGAAACTCATCTTGCTTGTGCGTACTCGGCGAGAAGGGAATATCCCACTGTATGTCAGGCAAATTTAAATCACCAGTCACAATTAAAGGAAAACTTTTACAGTTCAAGGATGTGATACAAGCATCCAACTCACCGAGTAAATGAACGTCATTCGCATTTGAGCGATAACAGTTGAAAATTATAAACTCGAAAGAACCATCACATTTAACCTTAACTGCCAACGCTTCTACGTTTTTAGCCTGGGGTACCTCCAGTCTAATGCTAGACAAATCTTTACGTACATGCAAGCTCAATTTAACTATGTATGTATATTTCGCCTCTTTTTTTCAGTTGGCAATATTACGATTTTTAGTCCAAATGAGCTAAATATGGTGCTAACAAAGCTATATTAAATATATTATCATGTGTTACTTTATGACGATCAAACTTAAGGCTGATATTACGACTGTATTGGTCATAATTTTCGACGATTAGCCCTATGGCGAAAAACGATGATTTTCGACAAAAATTGAATTTTTTCGAAACGGTATAAATCAACGTTTTTTCGCATGAAAACTGCTAAAAATGAACTCAGCGCATGCGAAAACCTATAAAAACGTGTTTTCACGGTGAAAAAATGCGAGTTTGAATTTCTCCCCCCCAGCCTCTGTTGCGCCCTTAAAAGGGCGCTCCGGGAATCGGGGGTTACATCGAAAATTGGCAAAAAAATTGGCAAATGTCAAAATTTACTATACCTGTATGTACTATGGCACAACAGAACACTGGAGGCAAAATTTCAAATCACATGATTATGTCACGTGACTCCCATAGCACCAAACGTGAGTGAATATTCGGCAAACGATAACTCTGCTTATACTTTGCGTATAGTCACATTTTATATAGCAAAATGCAGCTTATGTGCTTCTCTAGTTGAACATTATTTTGGTTTTTAACATTTATGTCGGGTTTGGATAAAAATGTCATTATGTGCTTTCGAAGTCGAACTCTAAGGCCGTGTTTACATTGAGCTTTTTTTTAGCTGCTCGAGCAGCTGAAAAAAAGCTGCAGCTTTTTTTCGCCATTTCCGGCTTTTTTTCAGCTGCTCGAGCAGCTGCAAAAAAACCGGAAACGGCGAAAAAAAGCTGGAGCAGCTGAAAAAAAGCTGGAACTGCAGCGTTGTTATGACAACGGAGTAGCTAGTCTATAGTGACCGCCATACTTATCCGCTTTTTTCCAGCTGCTCGAGCTCAAAAAAAGCCGGAAACGGCAAAAAAATGCTGCAGCTTTTTTTCAGCTGCTCGAGCATTATATATATATATATATATATTATATATATATCGCTATATATATATATGTATATATTTGAGCATTTGAACACTTGTAGATTTAAACGTCAGCATGTATATACTGCTAAGTTTACGTTCCCTTGGAGTGGCGAATTGCCATTTGTGCTATTGTGGAAGTATTTGACAGAGCATTTTGCAACTTTTGGTGACAAAACAGGATTTCTGTGATTTGCTGAATCACTAGGGGGGCGGGAGCGGGCGCATTGCATGGCGTACGCCATGGCGTACGCCATGGCGCATGAGCTGGCGCATGAGCGGGAGCATGAGAGGGTGCATGAGCGGGCGCACACGCACACTTGCCTACTGCATTGTGTGAAATAATGCAGCAGGCTGTGTGAAAACAGAATGCACCCGCTCACACAATGCACCCAAGCACAATGCACACAATGCACACAATGCAGTAGGCAAGTGTGCGTGTGCGCCCGCTCATGCGCCACTCATGCGCCCGCTCGTGCGCCCTCTCATGCGCCCTCTCATGCGCCATGGCGTACGCCATGCAGCAAAATGAGCCCTGTGTGAATAGGCCCTTAGACATAGGCCCTTTTTAAGTATGTATAGTGGTGCGGAAAAAAACCCTACGCGTTTTGCGGGGAAAAAACCCTAGTGCTTCCTGGCCGAACCATTAGACATCGGCCCTTTTTGAATATGCAGGTGGAAAGCGCATCCCAAACTGGCTTACCACACCAATTTTTGTGCAATTCGGAGGCCTGCAGCATTTTTTATGAAATATCAAATTTTCGCATGTTGAAAAATTTCAAAGTGACCAAATTTTCAAAATTTTTGACTTGTCATAATTTTTCACAAAAACACTTTTGGTTTTGACGAACGCCGTTTGCATTTTTCAAGAAAGTTACCTTTCTTCTATACTTCTAAAGCTCAAAAACAGTGAAAAACGTTGTGGTTGACCTGTGACCGTTCAGTTTGTGCGGGAAAAAACCCTATTGCGGGGAAAAAAGCCTATTTTGTTTGGTGACAATTTTTTGCTAAAGCTAAACTCTAACTCACCCATTGTTGCTACTAAAGTTAACTCATCTGGGCTAAAAAACATGCGTAGACTTCGTTGAAACCGTTTATTTGGCCGCAAAACGTCGTTTTGGCCCATACCCCGACACCCCTTACGGCTTACGAAACCTGTTTGGTAATGTTTCACCAAAATTTGGTATTTTTTTGCAATATTCAGGCTTTACTTGCTCCGTATATATCACTAAAGTCCAAAAATGGTAGACGCGGGCGGTGTTTGTCCACCGTTTCTAACGTAATAAGCGCAAAAATCTGTTTTTAATGCTTTTAAACACTAAAAATATATACATATTTGTGCAATAGTCAGTTCTGCCAAAAAAGGTCGATTTTTGAAGAATTATTGTGAGTCACATGGGTGTCGGAGAAACGGTTTTTTTCGTCCATACTGCAGCCTGAGAGTTGTAGACTACGATGAAATTGAGTTTATATAGTGGTGCGGTAAAAAACCCTACGCGTTTTGTAGGGAAAAAACCCTAGTACTTCCTGGTCGAACCTTACGACATAGGACCTTTTTGAGTATGTAGGTGGAAAGCGCATCCAAAACTGACTTACCACACCAATTTTTGTACAGTTTTGAGGTTTATAGCATTTTTTATGAATTTCAAAATTTTGCATGTTGAAAATTTTCAAAGTGACAAAATTTTCCAAATTTTTGACTTGTCATAATTTTTCACAAAAACACTTTTGGCCAACGCCGTTGCATTTTTCAAGAGAGTTACCTTTCCTCTATACTTCTGAAGCTCAAAAACAGTGAAAAACGTTGTGGTTTACCCGTGACAGTTCAAAGTTTGTGCGGGAAAAAAACCCTATTGCGGGGAAAAAACCCTATTTTGTTTGGCGACAATTTTTTGCTAAACTCACCCATTGTTGCAACAAAAGTAGATTCATCTGGGCTAACAACATGCGTTGACTTCGTTAAAACCGTCCATTTGGCCGAAAAACGTCTTTTTTTGTCGTTTTGTCCCATACCCCGACACCCTTTACGAAAACTGTTTCGGTGATGTTTCACCAAAATTGGCCATTTTTTTGGACTTTTAGGCATTAGCTGCTGGTTAGCACTTAAATTTAAGAATGGTAGACGCGGGCGGTGTTTGTCCACCTTTTTTAACGTAATAAGCGCAAAAATCTGTCTTTAATCCTTTTAAATAGTGAAAAAATGCATATTTGGGCAGAAGTCATTTTTGCCAAAAAGGGTCAATTTTTGAAGAATTATTGTGAGTCACATGGGTGTCGGAGAAACGGTTTTCTAGTCCATACTGCAGCCTAAGAGTTGTAGAACACGATGAAATTGAGTTTATACTCACTGCTATTAAAACAACCGAAAAAAGTGATAGGGTTTTTCCCCGCATTAGGGTTTTTTCCTGAGATTTCGAGGCTTATAACTCAGAAACGTGAGTAGTCAGAATCCATTTTATTAGTGCAACAGTTAGGCGAAAGCTGGCCGTTATAACAGCCGCGAGCATTAACGGATCCGATTTATGTAGAGCACAGGACGACCCAAAAAGTTGAAAGTAGGGTTTTTTCACTACCACTATACGCACTGCTAATTGAACAATTGAAAAAAAGTGAGAGGTTTTTTCCCCGCATAGGGTTTTCCTCCCCGGAGGTTTCCAGGCTTATTACTCAGCAACGTGAATAGTTAGCATCCATTTTATTAGTGCAACAGTTGGCGAAAAAATTCACAAAGTACAAAAAATGTACAAAAAATATACAAAAAATACACAAAAAATATACAAAGTTTATACAAAATTTGTACAAAATATTATGTACAAAAGTCGAAACAAAATTTTATTCAAAAAATAAAAAAATAAGCGTACATATTTGTCAAAACAATATCTATTTCAGACGGAAATGGTCAAAAGAAGGAAAAAACTGCAGGAAACAAATTTTGCTAAAAAGTACAAAAAATGTACAAAATTTCTACAAAAATTATACAAAAAATGTACAAAATTTATACAAAATTTGTACAAAATTTGTACAAAATATGTACAAAAGTCGAAACAAAATTTTATTCAAAAAAAGAAAAAAAATAAGCGTATTTGTCAAAACAATGTCTATTTCAGACGGAACTGGTCAAAAGAAGAAAAAAACAGCAGGAAACAAATTTTTTTAAAAAGTACAAAAAATGGACAAAAATTCTACAAAAATTATACAAAAAATGTACAAAATTTATACAAAATTTGTACAAAATTTGTACAAAATATGTACAAAAGTCGAAAAAATTTGTTTTCCAAAAAATAAAATATTAAGCGTATTTGTCAAAACAATGTCTATTTCAGACGGAAATGGCTAAAAAATCGAAAAAAACTGCTTGTAGCGCAAAAAACTTAAAAATACCAAAAAGTACAAAATTTGCACAAAAATTGCACAAAAAAGTACAAAATTTATACAAAATTTATACAAAAATTGTACAAAATTTATACAAAAATTTTTTGTATAAATTTTGTATAAATTTTGTACTCACTTTTTTTCCTGTGAAAACGCCAGACTGCAATTCGACCTGAGATTCGGGTTAAATGCAGTTGGGGGCGAAATAGTGGACTTATTTTTTTAGTAGAGCACCTTGGGGGAAGCATTTTTGCTTCAAGAACCCCTATTTCATTTTTTGGATTTTCTGAGATACGACCCTCCGAAATCTGAACCCTTAGTGAGGGACGTTTTCGCAATTGTTTTCCGAAGCTTTTGTTTTTTCCGTTCTAATCGTGTCTAAATGTTTATTACATTATTATGTGTCTATTAAATGTTATCTATTATGTTTATTAAATGTGTCACATTATTGTTTATAATTTTTTAGAATCAAAACAAAGGCTCTTTGACCGGGTTCCTGCCGAAACATTGGCCAAATTCGCCAGAAACTTTCAATTTTTGACCAAATTCAAACTTGGCCTTAATTTAGGCTTGGGCTTAGGCTTAGGGCTTAGGCTTAGTATGGGGCTTAGGCTTAGGCTTAGGCTTAGGTTCAGGCTCAGGCTTAGGCAATAAAAAATCAAAATTTTCAGAAAAAATCCTGCCAGCTTAGCCTAGAGAATCCAGGTCACTCAATCTGACAGCCCCACTTTCGGCACAAATTCTGAAACTTCGGCACAAATTCCCTTTAAATTTGTGCCAATTTGTGCCACAAAAATATTTCACCCAACCTCAACAGTTTTTGAAAGAATCGAACTTGAAAAGTGGGGCTGTCAGCTTGCAAATTTTCAATGGTGACAGCCCCACTAATTTGTGCCGCTTGTATTTATCTTTTATAATTAAGCCCTGAATTTGTGCTATATAAAAGTAGTTTTGTTTGTGTGTAAATTGATCGTTGCGAAGCGAAATTTTTGTGTTAACTTTGAGTATGAATAGCCGGATATTCATAAAATGTGGTCTGGCTTAGGCTTCATGAAAATTTTGATAATTTAATAAATCGGACGTTTGTACTGTGTCTAGTTACTGTGATGAGCCAATTCAAATCTTATTATAGAGCAGAAAAATCACCGGTTTTGTACTTATTTTCATCATGTAAGACCTGAAGCTAACTCTGAGCCTAAGCCTAAGCCCAACAAAAAATTCTGTCCTCAAAACCTGGCCTATGTATCTTCAACACATGCTCGTGTACATGCACGCGTGTAAATTGTATTTTGCTCTTCTTACGGCAAAACCCCACACGTGTGAGTGTGCGTGTGTGTTTTCAAATACACTCAATTATAGGCTCAAGCTTGGGTTAAGGCTTAAGGTGGCGCTCCTGAAATGTGACTTTTCAAAAAACGACGGTCTGGGGCTAATTTTAGATGCACAATGACAAGCTGGTGTAAAAATATGCCTAAATACAAAAAATGAAGTTGATTGATACAAATTAGCATTCACTGTAGACCAAACATGAGTGGAATTTCGGCTTGCGATTTCTCTTCGCAAGTAAGTAGCTGTTGTACAATCAAAGGCCCGTATTCACATACTAAGTGTTATTCACAAACAAACGCTAAGCGTTTGCTAAGCGCTAAGCGCTTAAGTATGTTTAGCATGGTAGAAGTTCAAGTTTGTGAATAACACCTAGCGCTTATAAGCGCTAACACTAAGTGTAAACACTAAGTTTAAGCGTTACACTTAGTATGTGAATACGGGCCAATAGCTCATTTTGCTCGCCTCAATGTGATCAAGCGGTCGCAAAAAGTCATTTTTGATGAATGTGATTGATATATCGAAAAACACGAAAATCGCGATTTTTGAAAAACATAAATCTGGCTGAATTTTCTAGATACTATCGATTTGCCAAAAATCAAATTTTGCGACCGCTCGAAGATGACAAGGTGCATTTATGTGCCAAATTTTAACTTTTTTCGTTGAGCCAATTTTTAAAATCGCAAGCCGAAAATTTGCGTTTGTATTCACACGCACTATATTTCTGTCTCATGCAGAAAGTATTGCGTTAGTTCTCAAAAAAGTTATACCACACTCAATAAAACACCAAAAATTTTTAATTACGTTTCAGTAAAACACAACTGCTAGTGTTTTTCAGCCTTTCAAATTCATTACATACGTGTAAATGCACTGGCTTGTGAAGGCATTTCCGTGAAAATCTATTTTTCTTGACGAAATTTGCTCAAAAATCTTCAAAAAAATTTTTATGTGATATGTACATCAAATTGAAGGAAATTCACTTCTGATCAACTTTTGTTCTTACGATGCATGTTTATTTTTGCGCGTTTTCAAAATAATGGCCAAAACCCACATTTCAGGAGTGCCACCTTAAACGAAGCTACGAACGCATTTCATCCTATAAAAAATAAAAATTAAGTGAGAAAACCAAAATGGTAAGAATATAGTAGGGAGGGTTGTGTGGTAGAATAAAATCTTGATGGAAACTAAACCTCAAAAAAAGTTTAAAAACCTCAAGATCAAAACGTCATATGAAGAATTGAAGTTTGAAAAGTTGTAAAATGGAGCGGAAGATATAGTTGGATGGTTGAATGAGAGAATAAGTGTTGAATACTCGCAAAAAATCCAGAAATCGAATGGATGGTTTCATATATACTATTGGCGATTTGTAAAAATTCACAAAAATTTTGAACGCATTTGTACGCGTTTTTTGTTGGATGGCTTACGGACATTTCTTTATATATATATACATGGTCAAAGAGGACCTGAAAATTAATATTACTAAACTTCCTATTCAGATTTTATTCAAACGTCAGTTAAGATCTTTTTGGCCAGTTTCATCGAACACTCGGGTTCATAAATTTTGTTCGCAAAAGATATATCATTTGTTCAAAAATACGCACAAAATGTGTACACTTTAACCTGTATTTTATGTAATAGCTGTAAAAAATCTAGAGTATAATTAATTATTAATCTAATAGTTTAGACTAAAATTACAAAAAAATTAGATGTCCAAAAATCATCTTCAGATAGCTCAATTCCTAATAGTTTTAAGTTTTTAGAACATTAGAACACCTGAAAATTTCTAATTTTCCCCTCTCTTGGCTTAAACATTTTTTTGCAAACGTTTTTAAGATTTTATTTAAAAAGTTTTTTATTTAAAATTTACACACACTAGTAATCAGTACAACTGTAAAAATTCAAAAAATTACTTGGCCTCTATAAAATTCGAAGTCTACAACATTTTATGAATACATTAAGATTTAGAGTTTTAGATTTAGGCTCTGACAAAAATCGTGACAACCATAGCATGTTTACATCTTATAAATGAGCATGGGGTGAAGATCAGCAAGCTTAGGCTTAGGCTTAGTCAGGCGTATACAAAAAAAACGAGTTCACAACCCTTAACTTTAGTTTTCTTGGTGATGGGATTTGCATTCACAAGAGGTGGACGACCGAATACAAGACGACAGACGATTTGAAAAATCAACAAAATTTTCGTTAAGCCTAAGCCAGACCACGTTTATTTAAATTCACACTCAAACTTCCAATTGAAATTTCTTTTTTAAGAACCAGTTTACACCCAAACAAAACTATTCTTTTAAAGCACAAATTCAGGGGAAAATTATAAAAGAGAAATAAAAGCGGCACAAATTAGTGGGGCTGTCACCATTGAAAATTTGCAAGCTGACAGCCCCACTTTTCAAGTTCGATTCTTTCAAAAACTGTTGTCAAAATCGCAGCGGCAAAAACGCACCGTGTGAATCGGCCTTAGGTCAAGCCGTTTTTTCAGAAATTCCGTTCATCCAATTACTACCTAAATTTCATAAAAATCCTATTAAGTATCGAACTATTATTGCTAGTTCTATTGCTATAACAAAAAATTTATCTGAAGAAATAAGTTTAGCATTGAAGTTGATACTGAACCGTATGAAGTTTTATTGTAAAGCAATAAACAAAAATACAAAAGGTATGGTGAATCAGTTTTGGATTTGGATTATTGACCGATCTAGCACTATTTTAACGGATATATCTAAACTTAATAATCGAAAATTAGCTAGATCGGTTAATACATTTGATTTTGGTCAGCTATATACATCAATTCCACACGACAAGATTTGTGAAGCACTTGATAAAATTTTGTCTATTGCTTTCAATAATGTGAAATTGTGAAGGATAAGAAAATAATCGTATACTCCTCATGGGAAGGGAAATTAGAATTTGGTTGGTTAATAGACAAAGAGAAATTACTGTTAGCTACAAAGTGTTTGATAATAGTTATTTTAAATGTGGAGACATAATTTTCAGACAAAAGATTGGCATTCCAATGGGAACTGATTGTGGACCTTTTCTAGCTAATTTGTTTTTAAATTCTTACAAATTTTTCTTTGTTAAACTATGTCTTACAAATAAAGATTACAAAATTTTAAAAAATTGGAGATATATATCGCTATATTGGATGATATAACTGTTTTAAATGATAATAATACTTTTCAATGTTGTTATGACAGCATATATCCCAAGGAGTTAACATTAAACAAAGAAAATGAGTCCTCCTTTGGAGCTAACGTTCTGGATATAGATATTACCGTTCTAAATAATAAATTTAATTGTAGTGTTTGACAAAACTGAGGGTTATATATATCTTTAATGTTTGAAAGTATCCCCCAATTGAAAGCAATATATATAGCAAGAACTGCCATTTTTAATGTATATTTAAATGAATTACGTAGATATATAATAATTTGCAATTCTTTAACTAAATTTATTGAAAGAAACAAATTGCTTATCAACAAATTGATAAGCAACGGTTATACTCGAAGAAAACTGAAAGAAAATTTCTTTCGATTTGCAAACAAAAATAAAAGTTTCTTTGTTAATTTGGGAATTACAAATATTGAAAGTATCTGGCATAAGTATAGAAATGGATGATTTTATAAAAATTTTCTTCAAATTTCTTATTAATTTGCATTGCACTATGACCCTACGTCCTTCAATGCAGTTTACTAATAACAAATTCAATATATTTGCCATGGTTCCCCATGCCTGGTGCACCAGGTGACCCATGGAGATAGGACGCATGGGGCTTCGAGCACCTATCCAAGAAATATATATATTGAATTTAATTTCACGCATACATGTAACAGCACCGAAATTTTGGGTACCCCTCCTCCCCTTGGTCGGACCCGCCCTCCCCTTCGTCAACCTATTTTTGACCCCCCTCCCTCCCAAAAATGACGCAATTTTTACCTTTTTTGACCAAAAACACCGATTTTGACAATTTTTGGCAAAAATTTCGGTAAAAATCGCTTAAATTTTACGAAAAAATGCTAATTTTTTATAATTTTTAGGGATGTCGCGGATGTCACTTTTTTGACATCCGCGGATGCGGATGCGGATGCGGATGTCGAGTCCTGACATCCGCGCGGATGCGGATGCGGATCTTTTTAGAATACGCTCTAGACAAGTTATAAGATGAATTTTTCACCAAAAATTACAAAAAATACATGTATCAGCAAGAATGAGACTTGAACGAGATAAACCTAACTATATAAACGCTGTGTATTTCTATTTTGAATCTTCTACGACTTGCACCGCCAGTCACGGTTCGTTTTAAACGCTATTGGTTAACCATGTGCCATCTCAAGGGTTATTGGCTTGACCCTCCAGCTACTTGATGCTGTGTAATAATAGTTTTTCTTGGTGCATATATGCATCAAGTTTCAAAGTTTCAAAATGCTACCTTCTATGTAAATCCGTAAATCCTGCGAGGTTAAAACTGATAACAATTGATTGGCTTCTTAACAGACTGGTCTCTCAATAATGCAGAACTCGGTTCTATCGTGCGCCAGTATAAAATTTTGTGAACTGTAGTAAAAAACCTAGTATATAAAATTTTGTGAACTGTAGTAAAACCTAACTTTGAAAAAAAATCAAATTGTAACCAACAATGAAGATAAAAATCATGAAGATTAATTTTCAGTAACTGCTGTAAGAGCTAATATTTGTGCATACGTGCACAAAAAGCAGAATTGCCATCTGAATGTCGAAATTTGTAGTGGCATCTGCCGAATCTGAAACATCCGCACATCCGCATCAAATTTTTGCGGATGCGGATGTCAAAAAGTTGCGGATCATCCGCGGATGCGGATGCGGATGCGGATATCCGCGACATCCCTAATAATTTTGGCCAAAATTTTTGTTCCGCGGGGACCCTCCCCCCTCTTTTCCCCCTGGCGGGACCCCCCCTCCCTCCCCCTGGACCGAATTTTTTTTGGGGGGGGGGTCTTCCCCCCCCCATCCCCCCCCAACTACATGTATGATTTCACGTATACGTATACTTTATCCAAATTTACTACTTCATCAATTTAAAAAATTTTTTTCCCCAATATTTTTTCAATAAAGTTTCTACTAAAAAATTTTTTAATTTGTATTTTTATTTATTATATAGATGTAATGTATATAGTATATATATATATATATATATATAATCATTTCAATCAGACATGGCTGGGACGGAGAAAGACTATAGTACAGCGGAAAGCATTGAACACAATGGATTCAACTTCGAATATCAGCTGAAGAAACCCAACTCATCAAGCACGAGTAAGCATATTATATAACCCAAAAACCACCCTTTTTTATATATTAGGCTCAGGCTTCGGCAATAAAAAATCGAAATTTTCAGAAAAAATACTGCCAGCTTAGCCTAGAGAATCCTGCTAACTAAGCGTGGACGATGCCTTAAAACATCATAACGAAGTCAAAACTATCCAAAAACAAAGATTATATATATAGCCAATTTTGGCTTCGAACTTTGGCCTACGTTCACTTCCAAAAACAGTGAAAATGCAATTTTCAAGGGGTCATAGCTCAGAAAATCCAAATTTGTGGATAAAGTGCTTCCCTCAAGGTGCTCTACTCCAAAAACTAGGTCCACTATTCCCCCCCCCCAACTGCACTTGATCCCACTATCCCCCCCAACTGCACTTGATCCGGTAATTCTTTATGAAAAATAACTCACTTTGTTAGCATGTCTCGGAATTTATTATTAGGATGTATATATCTATGATTTTATGTTGAGGATGTATTAATAATATTTGTTAAATTTTATCTTCATTTTTTGCAGAAAATTTGTCCAAAAATGTCAATTTTTTGTGAAATCTTTCAAATTCAAATAACTTACAAAGCAACGATAAATAAGGTGTTAGAGATGAAGATAATGAAATTGTTTTCGTGATTTTTTTGCAGGCCCTCTCTGCACAGAATGATATATTTGCTACATATATTATATCGCCTATATTAGCCGTCGGTCCCATCCGCTGGGGGGGTACTGACAGTGTTGGTGACAATGTGGCCGGTGTCCAAGTCTGAAGTCTTTTTGGAGCGGCTGTCCCGTCACGACTCCTCGCGGACCATTGCCTGTGAGTGCGATCTGCAAAAGCAGCATTTGAAAAAATCCTCCACTGACTTCTCGCCCCCTCAGGTTCACTTCAAAGACACGCTTACGCTTCGCGAAATTGCCTGCGAGCGCAAGCATACCAGCAGCAGCGGCAGCAACAACAATGCGGACGCTCTAAGCGAGCTTAGCTATCATACGGCCAGCGCGGAGGATCAGTTTTGGGCATCTAATCCACTGCTAAGCTGTCGCTATTCCCCCGATCGACATTCCCCCGCAAACTCTGACTCTGGCGACAGCAGCGGCGGCCGCAGCTCCGCGAAAAGCTCTACGGGCGGCGGCGGTGCTCCTAAAGCGCCCCCAACCGCGGGCCAGACAGAGCAGCAGCGACAGGCCCAGTCACCCGGAGCTGAGCAGACAACCGACCCTCAGACAGACGATGACGAGGATGATCTGATGGAGCACAAGGATCGTCTGGGGCTTCTCAACGAAGAGTCAGTGCCCCTGACTCCGGCCAAACACAAAACCAACAACAGTCACAACAATAACACCAACAGTGGAAACAACAATAGCACAGCAAGTGCGCTTAGGATAGCGGATGTTTGCTTGCCCTCGCCTGGAAGCTTGTCTGCCTTGGCTTGCAGAAATTGTTGGGACACTGAAGGTTGGTTACTTGATATATACTCATAGCATAAGGGTTCGTAATCAACAAATAATGACTAAGCAAAACAACAAACTATGTTATGCAGACTGTGGTATTGTGGTTACAGAACACACAGTTGGGGGGGGGTGACTTGATGGGGTGGAAGCCCCCTAAAATTTGGTCTGAGGGAGTCAGGGGGGGTATATCGTATATATGGAAGGTGCCGCCACCCGCCAGGCCGCCAGCGGTAAAAGGAGGGGGTGGGTCCTACCGTCTGCAAATTTTTCGCTTTACGAAATCTTTTTGCAAAATATTTCAATCAGTGTATTTTAGCATTTAAACCAGTGCTTTTTGACTCAGCACTTTAAAATGAGCATTTTTGTAAAATTTAAGCAAATTTTTACCGAAAATTTGCCCAAAAATTGTCAAAATACATATATAGTTACTATACTTTTTAGGCATAAAGAAGTGACAATTGCGTTTTGAGGAAGGGGGTCCAAGTTTAGTGGACTCAGTCAGAGGAAGGGGGGAGGCGTACCCAAATTTTTTGGCCTGTACATGTATGATAGAGAATAAGTATACAGGCCGAGGCCTTACCGGCCCATCCAACATACACAGCATACTGAGCTGAAGTTGAATAACGTGATGTAGACGAACTGTTTATATACAGTCGTCGCATGTTTGTCAAAATGTATGTAGTATATATGTACATTGGACAAGCTGTATCTCTATTTTTAAATCATTAAATAATACAGGGTGTATGTGTGTGTGTGTTGTTTTGAGGCTCAATGATCTCCCCTTGCCACTGCTCGGGCACCAACGGCTTCGTGCACAAGGACTGTCTGGAGATGTGGCTGCGGCAGAGCGGACTGCGCTCCTGCAACGTCTGCGGCGGCTCCTTCCCCATCTCCACCCGCATGAAGCCGTGTCGGGAGTGGAAAATATTGCCTTCCTGTGATCACAAAGTTGGCCTCTTTGTCGTTCTCACACTCACAACCCTCTTTCTCATTGGTCAGTTTCTTTCTATATTCAGTCATTTATATTCAATAATATAGCCTAATATGTATAGTTATTAACTTCATTAACATTCTTAATTCTTATAGTTATTTTGTCATTAGCAGTGGATTGTACTTATAACTGACTTATAACGGCTAACTTTCGCACTGTTAACAGCAAATTTCTAGCTGCTTACCTTTTTTGGGTAATAAGCCTTAAAAATGTCTTAAAACGTCCCGTTATTTTTGAATCAATCTTTAATCAAATGTGTATGTTTAGCTAAGGTCTGACCAATAATTAATGTTGAACATTGATAGAAAACAGGGGGTGTGATTTTCGCAGCTACTCGCCGTACTCTTATTGGCTGAGATCGAAAGTTTTTTCGTAATGAAATCACCTAAAGCCTGACAAAAATATATAGTTGCACGATTTGAGAAAATGAAGCATGTGATTCCGTTGCGAAAAGAATACATTTTGACGGTCCAGAGTACAGCAAGTAGTCCCAGAAGTCTACATACACGGGGTCTTAATCTCGAGTCTCGGGGGAGGTTGTCCATTATTTTTCGAAATATTAGGAGGGGCTTGTCCCGAACTTTGGGGTCTTGACGTCATAAAAACGCAAAAATTTCCTATTTTTTGTCTAAACAAGGTCAATTTTTTGCAAATTTTGATATTTTTCGCGATTTTTTTTTGCGTTTTTCTCATTTTTGAAGCATTTTACTGCGATATGGGGAAAGTTTTGAGTTTTCAGGAAATTGTCCCAGTGGGTCGAAGCTGAGGAGGGCTTTTCCCGGTATCGTATC
>JASANF010014896.1:0-22832 GCA_030248245.1 Trissonchulus sp. WLG1_4
AAGATGTAGTTGGACAAGATTGTAAATATCAGAATGTAAAAGCTGAGTAACCGGTGGGGTTAAAACCCCCAATGTTCTGACTTGAAATCAATGCGTCAGTAATCAGAACACCACCACCACCTGTGCGGAAACCGGCCACTGTGACCTCCACCCCAAAACTGAACTCAACTCGTAGTTATAGCAAACATTGTAAAACAGAAAAACTCCCTAGGCAGTCCGTGCAAGGGGTATTTCGCAGGGAAACGCTCACCATAGAAACAAAGAATGCACTACAACACCACCTCCCGTCCAAGTACTGGCACATAGCAATAGCGCTTTTTTGTTGTAAAAACAACAGAAAAGAGCGGAAATGTTTGCATATGGATGGGCTCTGTTTTTGAGGTTTTCAGTCAAAAAGGTTGGAGGTAAAAAAACTAAGATAAACGCTTATTTTTTGAACCGTATACTGGATACCCAGGAAAAAAACTATCGAAAAATTTGGCAATTTTGAAATTTTTAAAATACTGTATAACTGATAGCGAGGGATGCATAAATGTGGCTAAAATTTGGCGCAATAAATACGGTACTGCATAATCGGCTGCAAACACTATTTCTAAATCAAAACTGGATTTTTCAATTGTTTCTATTTCCAAATGAGTTTTAAAATGTCCCCTGTTTCACACGATGGGGAAAACGGTGGGGCTGCCCCTTGGTGCCCCCATTAGGCCCCTCGTGGCGGCCCCCCGAGGGGGGCACCACGTGGCACCTTCGCGCCCTGACACCCCATGGGGCTGCCCCGAGGGACACCATGTGGCATCGTGTGAGAGCCCCATGGGGCCGCCCCGAGGGGCAACGGTGCCTATTGTGTGAGCACCCCATGGGGGTGCCGAGGGGCACCATGTGGCATTCGCGTGAGCAGCCGATGGGGCGCGCCGAGGGTCACCACGTGGCACTCCGCGCCACCGCACCCCACTGGGCCGCCGAGGGAGCACCATGTGGATCGCGCGAGACCCATGGGGCGCCCCGAGGGGCACCACGTGGCACCATGTGGGCATCGTGTGACATCTTGCACTGGGGGTGCCCCACGTGGGGAAAATCCGTAATTGCTTGCCGTGCGTTTTTCCATGTGGTAACTACATAGGACAGTCAATTTCAGTAAAGCACTGTTGATGATCACACGACTCCACTACACAAATGTTAAAATACAATTTTAGGAATAAAACAATCATTTGAGTTAAGGTGGTAGTCTGCGTTTTGAGAATTTTTTTGTGCAATTTTGATGTAAAACTTTGCGTGATCCACCAGGTAATCTAAGTTATAAGTGACGCCCTTATTTATAAATTTTCGGGAAGGCAGTGTAAAGGTCTAAAACCTCCAGGCACTGTTCTCACTTTTTTGAAATTTCACCTGTAGAAATGTTTAGAGGGTTTTAATTACAAGAAAATTATTCGTAGGATTTTCGGGTGCGTTTGGTTTTCAGCGTATTTTGGAGTAAATTGACTTAGCTATTAAAAAAGTGGGGGGACATGCCTGGGAATTTTAAACACGTCAAAAACCTTAATCCAACTTTCAGCCCTAACAGGTATAATCGCACTATCCCAGAAACGTGGCGAAACTTTTTGTAAAAAATTGAAAATTTTGAAAAAGGACTTTTCCTTTAGTCGCTTATACCTGAAAACAAAATCACAAAATGTTAGATTTCAATAATGGATACATTTAGAAAAGATATTAGTTCTATTAAACGCAGAATACCGCTTGCCATTTCGAAACTGGCGAACGCTGGGCTATGGCTTTTCAAAAAAACACTAAAAACGCAATTACCCCCTTAATCACATCTGGTTAGTCCATTACGGCTTTTGATACGTAGCTCATTAATTATATTTAAGTAAAAGCTACAAAATTTAAATAACTTTTATAAATTCTTACACGTAATTTATGCCGTAAAAGGCCACATATCACATATGTCAAAATTGAAAATGTAATACCTTCGTAAATACTTAGTATTTTCACCGTTCACGCGCCTGAAAAATTCAAACTCCCGCGCGTTCATGCCCCATCGTGTGAATACGTTTCCCCAGGGGAATCCCCCGGGGGACACCACAGGGTGCCAGATGGTGCCCCTACGGGCACCCCTTGGGGTGACACATGGGGTGGTCCCACGTGGGGATCTCCTCCACGTGTTCCCCGGTTCGTGTGCGAAACAGGCTCTAAGCCTGTTTCACGCTGATGGGGAAAAAAGGTGGGGTGCCCCTGGGGGCACCCCATGGGGTGCCACATGGTGCCACATGATGCCCCTCGGGGTGCCCCGAGGGGCACCATGTGGCATCGTGTGACACCCCATGGGGTGCCCCGAGGAGCACCACGTGGCATTGTGCTGCCGCACCCCACCGGGGCCGCCGAGGGAGGGGCGACCATGTGGCATCGAGTAACACCCCACGGGGTGCCCCGAGGGGGGCGGGACACGCACGTGGCACCATGTGGCATCGTGTGAGACCCCATGGGGGCGCCGCACGTGGAAAAAAATTAGTATCGCTCGGCCTGTGCGTTTTTCCATGTGGCACCCACACTGTTACAGCCAATCAGTGGAGCACTGTTGGCGATCACGTGAGGTCTAGACAAGATGCGGAAAAAGGACAATTTTAGGGCTTAAAATCAATCATTTGAGTTAATTTTTTCTCATTGGGCTTCAAGTCTATTACAACTTTTATAGCGAATATGTAGCTCATGAATGAATCTATATTAGTAAGTAAGCTTACAAAATTTAAATAATTTTTATAAACTCTTACACGTAATTTATGCTCAAGTGTACACTATCACAATATGTCAAAATCCAACTGAAGAATACCCTTTGTAAATACTTAGTAATTCTGCACCGGTTCCCCGCGCCTCAAAAAATTCAGTTTCCTGCTGTGTTCATGCGCCATCGTGCGAATACGTTACACCAGGGGAATCCCCGGGGGACCACCACACGGTGCCACATGGTGCCCCCTTGTGGCACCCCATGGGGTGCTAGACACTCGATGCCACATGGGCACTCAGCCCCGCGGGGCACCCCATGGGGTGTCCACAGCCATGGCCCACATGCATACCCCACAGGGCACCCCTTTTGGGGCGTCGACGATGGGCGTGCCCCACGTGGGGATTCCCCACGTCCTTTCCCCATCGTGTGGAAAACAAGGCTTTAGTCTCCCGGTTCAGGGTTTAACAAAACAAACTGCACATAATGACTCCTTCTGTTGAAAACACTGCTAATTTTGCCCAAAGCTACGCCGCCTAGAAAGCAAAAATATGAGCTCAGAAAACTAAATAGCAGAAAATCGGCTGCAGTTTGGGACAAGGCGAATATACCGGAGTGACTTGACATTTTGCGTTTATTACAATTACTGACGTGAACTGGTCACTGCACAAAATTAGCTAAAACAAGCTAATTAGCTAATTCAGGCAGAGTGTCATATTCTTCCCATGATGCACTATTCAAATTGGTAAAAGTTACTTTTGTTTGAGGTTCGATTTTACTGCGCAACAGGTCTAATGTTGTCAAACGTTCACCCTGATCACTCACTGAATTACTTTTGCAGTAAACTTTTGCTTGTTAAGGTTCTTCCTTGATCTGCTCGTCACTATTCACTAAAGTCATAGTTACCTCACCTTTTTGCGTAGCGAATTCAACTACTTTTTTTTGATCTAGCTCCCTGCTGCCGATTGAGATCGAGTTGAAATTGTGCACAATGAAAGAAAGACTATAAATGCAGACGTAGAATTTTTTCGATTTTTAATTTTTGGCTCTCAGCACTCTTTGTGGCCGCTCAAACACAGCTGATTTTTGAAAAATCGATTTTTCGATTGACATCAAAATCGGCTGAGGTTTCGCAGAGCTAGGTCGAAAACAAAATTCGTGTGAATAGGAAATTTGACATGGTCATAAAATTTTACATAATTGCATTAAAGTGCTGAAGAGTACTGGAAATAGGTTTTTTTGAGCCCATTTTGACATGCAATTAAAGTGGTATTGCTACTCATTGCATGAGTTTAGTTCCAAACATGACTTTTTTTGCTGAGCGCTACCCTAATTAAAAACTATCAATTCAGACAACCCCTTTATGACTAAAAGTGTAGAATCGCTCTGTAATCTTTCTAGTCGACTTTTTTTAAAACAAAGTGCGCGCAAAAACATCCTTAAAAACGATTCAGATTTTAAAAAGTCTGTATATAACACATATAACATGAACCTGTTTTTCACACAATTAGCCACCCTTTATATACCTAAGTGTATGTAAGCCACTGCTTTATCGATAACTAGCTAGTCCATATCGGGAAGAGTTTTAATTGTATTTTCTGTTTCTAAAGTGCTGCGTCAATAGCGGCAAAAAGTTAATTTCTATGAATGGTAGGTTATATTCTATAACAGCCTTTATTAACGGTAAAAACAGAGATTATATATATATACATATTATACAATATATATATATATATATATATATATATATATATATTTATATATATATTATATATACAATATATATTATATATATATATATATACAATATATATATATATATATATATATATATATATATATATATATATATATATATATATATATATATATATATATATATTTATATATTGCTTTTAGCGTGTAGTTTTCATGCATAATAAAAAGCAAAAGCATATACATAGTTATATATATTCCTAACCAAGTCAAAGTGCATAAATGAAAACCAACGTACAGAAAAACGTCAAATACCGTTCTGTAGTCAAACTGCAAGGTAAACCAGTTTAGGTCGACAGGTCATTAATAATTTTGGGCAACCCTACATCATGAGGTCTTACAGAATCTTAAGTAACAGATCATTAATTAGCTTGTGAAAAATAGCTGCCAGAAGTTACATGGCATTGTAGGAATTCAAACTGGTATTTTACATAATGTAACAACGCGCTCAGGTAACTATGACTTTAGTGAATAGTGACGAGCGGATCAAGGAAGAACCTTAACAAGCAAAAGTTTACTGCAAAAGTAATTCAGTGAGTGATCAGGGTGAACGTTTGACAACATTAGACCTGTTGCGCAGTAAAATCGAACCTCAAACAAAAGTAACTTAACCAATCTAGTGTATCATTGGAAGAATATGACACTCTGCCTGAATTAGCTAATTAGCTTGTTTTAGCTAATTTTGTGCAGGACCAGTCACTCATTAATTTGAATAAACGCAAAACAAGCACCCGACGCCTTGCCCAAACGAAGACATTTTCTGCTATTTAGTTTTCTGAGCTCATATTTTTGCTTTCTAGGCGGCGTAGCTTTGGGCAAAGTTGGCAGTGTTTTCAACAGAAGGAGTCATTATGTGCAGTTTGTTTTGTTAAACCCTGAACCGGGGGACTAAAGCCTGTTTCACACGATGGGGAAAACGTGGGGAATCCCCACGTGGGGCACCCCATGTGACACCCCAAGGGGTGCCCCGTGGGGCATCATGTGGCATCGTGTGACACCCCATGGGGTGCCCCGCGGGGTACCATGTGGCATCGTGTGACACCCCATGGGGTGCCCAGAGGGGCACCATGTGGCACCGTGTGGTGTCCCCCGGGGATTCCCCTGGGGTAACGTATTCACACGATGGGGCATGAACGCGCGGGAGTTTGAATTTTTAGGCGCGTAAACGGTCAAAATACTAAGTATTTACGAAGGTATTACATTGAATTTTGACATATGTGATATGTACCTTGGGCATAAATTACGTGTAAGAATTTATAAAAATTATTTAAATTTTGTAGCTTACTTAAATATAATTCATGAGCTACGTATTCGTAAAAGCCGTAATAGACTAACCAAATGTGAAAAAATTAACTCAAATGATTGAGTTTAAGCCCTAAAATTGTCCTTTCCGCATTTGTATAAAATCACGTGATCACCAACAGTGCTCACTAATTGGCTGTCGCATGTGGTGCCACATGGAAAAACGCACGGCGAGCGATACTGATTTTCCCCACGTGGGGCACCCCATGGGGTGTCACACGATGCCACATGGTGCCACATGGTGCCCCTCGGGGCACCCCATGGGGTGTCACACGATGCCACATGGTGCCCCTCGGGGCACCCCATGGGGTGTCACACGATGCCACATGGTGCTCCTCGGGGCACCCCATGGGGTGTAACCCTCTGCCACATGGTGCCCCTCGGGGCACCTCGAGGGCATCATGTGGCACCATGTGGCACCCCATGGGGTGCCCCAAGGGGCACCCCACGCGTTTTCCCCATCGTGTGTAACAGGCTTTAAGCCTGTTTCACACGATGGGGAAAAACGTGGGGAATCCCCACGTGGGGCACCCCATGTGTCACCCCAAGGGGTGCCCCGTGGGGCACCATGTGGCACCGTGTGGTGTCCCCCGGGGATTCCCCTGGGGAAACGTATTCACACGATGGGGCATGAACGCGCGGGAGTTTGAATTTTTAGGCGCGTAAACGGTGAAAATACTAAGTATTTACGAAGGTATTACATTGAATTTTGACATATGTGATATGTGCCTTGGGCATAAATTACGTGTAAGAATTTATAAAAGTTATTTAAATTTTGTAGCTTACTTAAATATAATTAATGAGCTACGTATTCGTAAAAGCCGTAATAGACTAACCAAATGTGAATTAAGGGGGTAATTGCGTTTTTAGGTGTTTTTTTGAAAAGCCATAGCTCAGCGTTCACAAATTCAAATCACAAGCGGTCTTTTGCATTAGATAGAACAATATCTTTTCTAAATGTATGCCATGCATTGAAATTTAACCTGTGATTTTGTTTTCAGTATAAGCGACTAAAGAAAGGTCCTTTTCAAAATTTTACAATTTTTTACAAAAAGTTTGCGCCACAGCTCTGGATCATACGATTACCTGTTAGGGCTGAAAGTTGGTAAGGTTTTTGACATGTTTAAAATCCCCAGGCATGTCCCCCACTTTTTTAATAACTAGTCAATTTACTGAGAAAATAGCTGATAAGCAAACGCACCGAAAATGTACGATATTTTCTTGTAATTAAAACCCTCTAAAAACGTCCACAGGTGAAATTTCAAAAAAGTGAGAGACATGCCTGGGGATTTTGACCTTTACAGTACTGTCCCAAAAATTTATGATCAGGCGTCACTTATAACTTGAGTACTGGTGGCGCAAAGTTTACATAGAAATCACAAAAACCTCGAAAACGCAACTACCACCTTAACTCAAATGATTGAGTTTAAGCCCTAAAATTGTATTTAAGCATTTGTATAAAGTCACGTGATCATCAACAGTGCTTACTAATTGGCTGTCGCATGTGGTGCCACATGGAAAAACGCACGGCGAGCGATACGGATTTTCCCCACGTGGGGCACCCCATGGGGTGTCACACGATGCCACATGGTGCCACATGGTGCCCCTCGGGGCACCCCATGGGGTGTCACACGATGCCACATGGTGCTCCTCGGGGCACCCCATGGGGTGTCACACGATGCCACATGGTGCCCCTCGGGGCACCCCATGGGGTGTCACACGATGCCACATGGTGCCCCTCGGGGCACCCCATGGGGTGTCACACGATGCCACATGGTGCCCCTCGGGGCACCCCATGGGGTGTCACACGATGCCACATGGTGCCCCTCGGGGCACCCCATGGGGTGTCACACGATGCCACATGGTGCCCCTCGGGGCACCACGAGGGGCATCATGTGGCACCAAGGGGCACCCCACGCGTTTTCCCCATCGTGTGAAACAGGCTTTAACATTTAAAACTCATTTGAAATAAACAATTGAAAAATCCAGTTTGATTTAGAAATAGTGTTTGGCCGATTATCGGTACCGGTATCGGTATCGGCCGATATTAGGCATATCGGTATCGGTATCGGTATCGGTATTTTAAAATTTCAAAAATACCGATACCGATAGTTTTTTTCCTGGGGTATCTCAGTTCACCTGCATGAAATTTAAGCGTTGTCTTAGTTTTTTTACCTCCAACCTTTTTAATCAAAGACCTCAACAGGCACCAGAGCTCAGTATGGCAAACATTTCCGCTCTTATTGTGTTTTTACAATTTCAAAAACACTATTGTATGTGGCAGGTAGTTTGTAGAAGTAGTTGTAGTAGTAGTTGTTTTATTAGTTTCCGTGGTAGACATTACCACGACTGCTAGCACGGAAGGACGGTTTTCTGTTTAGACATTTGTATAACTAAGGTCGTCATTAGTCAAGGCCGGTTGGCTCAGGTGGTGGTGGTGTGTCTGCATTTACTGAGCATCTGATTTCAAGTCAGAACATTGGGGGTTTGTAACCCCACCGGTTACTCAGCTTTTACATTCTGAGTATTTACAATTGCTGTTCTTCAACTTGCGTCTTTTCGTTAGCCAACATTCAGCCTACCTGCCGTTCTAGTGTAACATAAGAAATTACACAGATTCCAGTGTTAAGGTGGGCAGGCCAGTGTTATTTAACACTGGAAATTCGACTTACACGGAATTAAAAGGTACAGTACAGCTCAAATTTAACATCATATGACTCCGGAGTCAGCATCACTGACTTCATTTTGCAGTAACTGACTGCAGTCAACCAGTTGACGTCACAGGTCCAACTTACTTCCGGTAGTTTTGAAATTCATTAACTGACTCCGGAGTCAGAGTCAGTGACTGCGGAATCAGCATCACGTTAGTCATCACTATATTTTATATGGCTTAGAAACTTTGCTTTCACATGTACATGCGTTTAGCATATTTTGTGATAGTGATGACTAAGGTGATGCTGATTCCGCAGTCACTGACTCTGACTCCGGAGTCAGCTAATAAAAG
This sequence comes from Trissonchulus sp. WLG1_4, assembly GCA_030248245.1. Lineage (NCBI taxonomy): Eukaryota > Metazoa > Nematoda > Enoplea > Enoplida > Ironidae > Trissonchulus > Trissonchulus sp. WLG1_4. Next base: position 8,778 of record JASANF010014896.1, read on the forward strand.
TCAAAACTACCGGAAGTAACATTGTACCTGTGACGTCAATAGGTTGACTGCAGTCAGCGACTGCAAACTGAAGTCAGTGACGCTGACTCCGCAGTCATATGATGTTAATTTTGAGCTGTACTGTAAGTCTCTTTATTTGAAGATTCTGCAAATTCTATACAAACCAAGTATAAAGTACCTGTTGCGCTGTGGCGCAACAGGGAAAACGCAATAGCGGGAGGCGAAAAATTCTGAGCAAGTTTCCAAACAATTTCTGGACAACTGGACACACCGGCTACAAAAGGGAACCCTTCGCCAAGCATAATTTCAGTCTTCAAACTGGGAAGGGGGTGGGAAGTGGGCCTAAACATCTATATATATACTGAAAGAAAGAGAACGCTCCAATTTAGAAAGTAAGAAAAACAGGGAGGGGCTAAGAATCGAACCCGGAACGCCCTTGTCGACATCGAGAATGCTAACCACTACACCACAGCTCCCAGGTCTCGTAAGTGACTATTCCTCATTTACAACCTCGAGACATCCTCATAGCATTGGCATGACTTTATATATTTGGTTTCTTTATAAGGTGATACTGGACAGTTGGCGACGATGTAGCAGTTACTAAAGCGTTTTCTTGTATGTCTGGGAACAGGAAAGAAAATTCGCAAGTTTGAGTATGAAAACAGCTGTAAAAGGCTACAATAGTTAATTAAATTATCAAATTCAATGAATAACTAGATACGGATCTCGACACAGTTAATCCGTAAACTTGCAGATTTTAAAAAAAGTTACTGTGATTCTACATATGTATAGATATTATAACTAATTCCGTTAATCTATATAATCCAGTTAATCCGAATTTTTGGACCCCCTCTAAAAGTAAAAAAACAACGCGTACCGCGGACGCGATGTGCTGCTTTATGACATGACACGTTTTAATGTCAAAACTAAAAACTAATGTCAAAAAATGAAAAAACTCATGTCAAAAACGGAAACTACAAAATTGAACTGCCCGCTCACGGTAGCTAAAAACTGTGCTTTCATGTTTTACAATAGCACAATGGAAATTACATATATAAATACCAAATAACATTGTCTATTACAAATAAAAGTTTGCCATGCGAAAAGGGTGCAAAATCGTAAACTCGTCGGCTGAATTCAGTTGAAAAACATTCGAAAACGTTTTAATGAAGGTTTTGCAATAAAACTGCAATTAAGGTGGTAGTTTCGTATGTGCAGTTTTTGTCGCGATTCGCTCTAACCAACAGCTAACTTTATGAAATTTTGCACACATATGAGGCACTTTTAGGCAAACATATGGGCAAATTATAGGTTCTTTATAGTCAATTACACTATAGTTATAACAAAAAAAGTAGTGTTTTTGGCATTTTTTGGCTATTTTTACAATATTTCGTAATTTTTAAATAACTTTTTCTCAAAAACAGTATTGATTTTCACTAAACTAAAAAAAAAGGAAACTAGATATTTTACTTATCAGTTTGGGACGTTAAAACGCAAATTTAACTGCAACTGTTTTCAGGAAATTGACACTTTCTGAATTTAACTCCGATTTTCACTTTAAAATGATGTGATGTAAAATTTAAGCTATACATATCTTCAAAACTAGGCACCAAACTAGATAAAGTTGTACTACAGTGTTGTGTCAAAACTCATGTTACCAACTGCTATATAACCAGGGTTATAAGCTCTGAAGTGTATCACCCCCATGTTTGAGAAAAAACGCTCGAAAATACGTGACAAGACGTCATGTTTTATATTCGTTTTACCTAGCTTCCGTGTTGTCGTTTGAATGTATTAGCGGTCATATTGGAAGACAACAGGTTATTTTAGACTATGGTGGTGGAATTTATTGCCATGGTTGCCATGGCAACGCATACGAGTTCATTTCCTAAAAGATGCGTCATGTACTCGAAAGTGTCAATTTGCTGATTATGTGTGCAGTCTATATTCATAATATTTAACCAAAATGAAGAAAACTAAAATATCTAGATTCCTTTTTTTGCAATTATTGATAGGAATTGTACTTTTTGTTTTCTCAAGCCATAAAGTTTTACGAAATTCAAAAAAGTTCTGTTTTGAATATTAGATTTAAAGTACTGAAGCAATTTGAAAACTTATCCAAATGAAACTGTGCATGTATTGAGACACCTACCAGCGAATTTAGACTAAATTGGAATTAAACTTCATCAAGTCATATTCTTTCCATAATCAAACATAGCGCAAAAACATGAAAAAATGCAAAATTTGAGATTTTTCACAGCGTCTTTTGGATAAACTGTCAAAATTGTCAACAAAACAAATACATGAGCTTAAGGTACCATTTTTGGTCATTAAAATGCAAAAAACCGCTAATAAATAGCTTCTAAGACAACCGAGTAACAGCTCATCAAAAAAAGCTGCACATACGAAACTACCACCTTAACTTAAAAAAGTGCACAATCAAATGTTTTCAGTTTATTTTAAAAAATTCAGTAAGTACTTGTACTGGATACTAAATTGAGACCAACTTACATTTTATGTAACAAAATTATCACACGGAAACGATATTTGAGCTAAAATGGCTGGTATTCATAAATTCTAACTACGGGGCCGTATTCTCAAAATTACCTGCAGGTAAAGTTAAGGCAAAGTCAATGTGTTGGGTAAGGGTAAAGTTAAGGTAAAAATAAGGCTATCGTATACCGATAAGGTTAAAAACTTGCGTTTACTAAAACTTGAATGCATGATTTTTAGCTGCAAAACAAGATGAAGCCTTCTGCTTCTCTTTAAGGGGCGCTCTGAGTAACTTCCAATAAATCAAATTGCAATAATTTTTTATTTCTTGCTGATATGAACTTTTTTGCTTAAGGGGGTAGTGTCGCGAAAGCAGTTTTGCTCATAGGCTGTGAAAATAGAACTTTTTGTTTTGAAGTAGTACATGCAATGAGAAGCTAGTCCAACGCTGTATGGTATCAAATAATTACTGCCAGACATCACACTATCAATATTGACAAATATCTTGGACCAATCGTCATTAGTAAGCCAGACATCACACAATAGGGACATAAAAGTTCGAAAAATCAAGCCAGATATCAGATTGGCCAGCTTGTGAAGTACACATCATGTGTGGACGCACAATTTTTTGCGACAAATAAGAAAAAAGAAAATTGAAGGTTCGTTTTTCTTCTGATTTGAAAATAAGCGTCTAGATTTTCCACAATTTATCATTATTGCTGTTACTATTTTACAGTTTAAGTACACCTTCACAGTTCAAACTAGTATTACTCCACAGCCGCTACAGTAATCTGCACTAAATTTTGTGTGCATAAACTACAACATATGTGCTATTAGTCTGTGTAAAAAAACTAAACAGAAAAATTGATAAATGTGACTAAAAAATGGAATGTGAATAGGTTTTTTTTTTCGTCATTTTTCCGACTTTGAGACATTATTGCAAACTATATGCTGCACCAATTTTGCTGAAACTTGGCAAAATAATTTGCCTTTAGGTAGATTTTTAAAATATAGAAAGAACAATTTCTAACATTTTACTGAACAAGTTTTACAGTCGCGCAAAATCGACTGCTTTTGCGACACTACCCCCTTAAGTGCAATCAAGATGAACACCAGGTAAACATTTTTGCAAAGTTTGATGAGTCTCAGAACATTTTAGCAAATTTTATGACTGCATCAAAACTGAAATTTTGAAAAATTTGACTAATTTTTGATTTGACGTAGCTCAATGGTGCCTCAACCAAATTTAACAATCTATAGCTTAAATTAAAGACAATTATCTTGCCGAGGTGCCATTTTTGTCGAATTTCCGTTACCGACGACAAATTTTTAGTTATTTTAATTTCTATCAAAAGTGACCTTTTAAAAAGCCTATCATACTGAGCCAAATCACAATAATTACAATTCAAGAAGTTCGGCGCCTCCATATACATCTGCTCTAAGAGTCTGCAAAGTTTCAAGCGGATCGGTTTTCGCAGCTGACAGTAATCTTAAAAAAATGTACGCTATAGCCCAATTTCAGAAAACTGAAGTTTGCCTACACATACGCATTTTCCAAAAAATTGAGCTAATTTTTCTGTTACTAAAATCCGTTGAGAAAAGTTTCAGAAGCCAAAAAGTAGCTAACGAAAAATTAGTTTGAAAAATAGTGTAGATATTTTTGTCAATGTTGGTCAACGTATTTTGGAATTTTTTTTAGAAAGGTTTGCCTACACAAACGACTATTTGAAAAGTTGCAACTAGCAATCAGCTACAAAGAACTGTTTCTAAAAGTACCAAAAGCCATATAGAAATTTTTGGTATATCGATTTAAAGATTTTTCCCACTGAAAAATAAGTTAAAATTTCAAGTTGAACTAAATTTGACGTTATTACATCAAATGAAAGCTAATTTAATTTGCAACAACTTTTCTTCTTGAGTTAATTAACGAAAACTTACGTGAAAAATTTTATCGCCCAAAGTTGGTTATTCAGAGCGCCACCTTAAGAAACCCAGTCGAAGTCGAACACGTGGTCGCATGAAGATGAAAATAAAAACAGAACTTTCATTACGATGTTCTATTTCAATCAAATAAATGAACTGAAATCTTACACAAAATAGATGCGCCACTTTACTTAGTGGTATGACTACTGCGACAACTTGCTGTACTCTTGATAGTCGAAATCTATTCTTTTCGTAATGAAATCACACGGTTCGTTTTCTCAAGCGGTGCAACTATTTTTTGTCAGACTTCAGTTAGACCGAGTCTGAAGTTAAACATCTTTTGTAAATACCGACCATTGTATCTCCCGTATGTATGTTGAATAGAAAGATGAGGCCCCAATTTAGAAAGAATGAAAGAAATGGGGGCGCCGGGAATCGAACCCGGGCCGCCTGCTTCGAAGTCAAGCATGCTAACCACTACACCACAGCCCCCGAGTCTCATAGGCCCTAATTCTCATTTACAACAGGGTCCCCCCTTCGAACATCGTTGCGACCCTGCAACGATACTCGGGCGATACTCATGCTCCCGGGGCGAACCCGATGCCTCAAGGGCGGAGCACATTCACACGTAGGCCTCCAAGCCTACTTCAGTCACACCACACTCAGGGTTTCCTGGCTCACCCGCAACCACAGGGTTTCTCGATCGACCCAGAACGATTCCCAACCAATACCGAGGGTTTTAGCCGGCTCACCCTTAACCGAAACAGAGGGTTTTCTCCGGCTCACCCCTAACCGAAACCGAGGGTTTTCTCCGGTTCACCCCTAACCGAAACCGAGGGTTTTCTCCGGCGCACCCCTAACCGAAACCGAGGGTTTTCTCCGGTTCACCCCTAACCGAAACCGAGGGTTTTTCGGATTACCCATAACCGAGGGACCGATCAGAAAGAGACTATGTACACAGTCACACTGCACACAGCACGAGTACCGTAAGGGTTGAAGTGCCAACCTCAACCCAGGGCATGGGGCTCCTAACCCACCTCCGAAGACGGTTCGGGGATAAGGCTGTCCTGAGGACCCGGCCCTATCCTCTCCGTCCTGTCACGGTCGCCACTATGTTGAATAGAAAGATGAGGCCCCAATTTAGAAAGAATGAAAGAAATGGGGGCGCCGGGAATCGAACCCGGGCCGCCTGCTTCGAAGTCAAGCATGCTAACCACTACACCACAGCCCCCGAGTCTCATAGGCCCTAATTCTCATTTACAACATGTAGACTTTCAGTTAAGTTGCCCATAGCAAGAAAATCACCTCAACTAACGAACCTGTGACTCATCTAAACTAAAGGTTGCCTTAAAGTGCATAAATACATGGGAAAATTTGTACTGTATAAACCAAATTAAGCCATGAAAATAAGCCATTGATAACACTAAAATATCACAAGCCAAAATAACAACAAATTAGGCTGGTAAAATCTAGTAATATTTTAACCAAACTAATTTTAAAAGTCACCTTCAAGCAGCTTCACACAGCATTTCACGACACACGCACACTTTTTTAAAAACAGTTACTTAATGTAAACAAACATCCATTTCTCAAACTTTTGGACACAACTTTAGTAAAGTTTGCAGCTACAACTTCTTGATAAGGAAACCCGCATAAACTTTGGTTGAAAAGCTATAAAGTTTAGTGTCTCTTTGTTTCACGTTTGTTTTTGTGAAGAAATTTTGGGAGCAAGTAGTATATAAACAATTCTACATTCTTTACTCCTTTGAAAAGAGCCGCCAAATCAAACTGTAAAAACTTAAGCCTTCAAAATCCCAGGTACGGGAGACACAAGCAATATAAAGCAAGGGCCTTGCACTATCCAAAATGGAATATAGAGGTTCAAATTTGCACGTATTTGTGAATTCTTAAGGCCGGTTCACACGAGGCGATTTGCAGGCGATTTTCAAGCAACCAACCACCAGGCAACGCGCAAGCAACGCGCGTTGCTTGAAAATTGCATCGTGTGAACGTGCAGGCGATTTGCAGGCAACCAACATTTTTCAGTCGCGACGTGCGCGACTTTTTCAGGCAACGAGCAGGCAACAGCCAATTAGATGTTAGCATTCCGGCTAGAGCTTATTTTCTCACGGTGCCCTAACAACTATTTATATGTAGTTTTTCCTGTTGTGCCACAGCACAACAGGTCTTTAATTTTGATTTTGGCGGTATAACACTAAACTGTGCAAGAATTGCGTCTGTCTGCATTTTTAACATCAGCTCGTTTGTGTATGTGCGTGTGTCACCTAGATTTACAATGTAGGTATTTGTCGCTTTATTCTGTGCAGCTTCCCTTAAGTTAATCGACTGTTTTCTGCCAGAAGACGGAAATGTCAGCGTCAGGTAAAAATATAATATTCAAAAAGGAGCTTCCGCAGTGGAGTCGAACCACCAACCTTCTGTTTACGATCGGGCGCCCTACCAACTGAGCTAACCGGCCACATACAAACAGTTGCTGCCAAGCGGATTCAAGTAAAATGTAAAACGTTGCGAATAGTCAGTCTGACTGAACATAAAAAACGAGCTTCAGCATCAATTTAAGTAGAATAAAATTAAATTCAAGTTGATAATCTCATGCGTTCAAGCACCGTGGGTGCTTACCAATTACCAACAAATTCCATGTTACTAAAGGTGTGTCTCTTGAAACAGTGACGGTGAATAGTTAGCGTGACCAGTCACGAACGGCTCACTTCGACCATACCTACCTCGACAACGAGCTTATATTTAAGTAAGATTTTCAATGTTTTTGTTTGAGTGAGTGTATTTTTCTTGGTAATTGTAGGTTTACGTACATTTTGAACAAATAATTTTGTTAGCAGCATCTTATACTACATTTCTTGCGAGTTGTATATAATCATTTGATGGTCATGAAAGAATGAACACACTTCTCATTAATTAAAACAACTCGTTCCTACATAATTTGCTGCAAGATAGTGAAAACTTACTTCAGATTTTTGCAAAAACAACTTATTGTAAAATAAAAACGCTTTGAACTTTTGCATACACATTTTACAATAAAATAATTATCTGCTGCACAACAGGTTTTAGCTGACCTGCTGGTCAGCTTACTTGAACGTAATTCTTAATACTTACTGAAGATTTTGCCGCAGATTGGGCTTGTTTTCAACTGCACGTTTAAAAAAACTTCCGTTCCTTGTATTGTGCTGCTATAATATACCTATTCACAATGAGCAGGCCTGAGGAAAGCTAAAAAGGGTTGACTAACATTTACTTACATTCAGTGTCAATCATCAAATGTATTTAGCCTACATGACCGCTCAAAGGCCAACTTCTAGCCCATTTATTCAAACTCGAACCGTCGACACATAAAGACACACTAAAAAGTACGAAGCCAACCAACTGCTTTCTTTGGCACGAAAACAACTGCCAGTTTGAAATTTAGGCGGGCTCAAATTTGATTGGCTGTTGAATGCTGGTTGCCTGGTGATCGGTTGCTTGAAAATTGCCTCGTGTGAACGTCGTTTTGCAAGCAACTTCCAAGCAACGCGCGTTGCTTGCAGATTGCCTGAAAATCGCGTTGCCTGCGCGTTGCCTCGTGTGAACCGGCCCTTACAATGAAGCTGACTTACTTTAAGATAATCTGAAAACAAAAAAAACTGCCGAAAACGAAACTATATAAAGTTTTTTACTACAAAAAATCTTTCAAAACGGAAAAAGGTTTGTATAAACGTGTTACTTCAATCGTGTAAACAAATTTAGCTATGCATTTACAATTTAGGAAAATCATGAAAATTGGTAAAAAATGATGCACTGGTTTGAAATATATCTGATTTTTGCAGAATTATCGTTGGTATATACCAAGCGAATTTTGGAAATTTGGTTAGGCAGAAGCGAAATCAACCAAAGTGGAATACATTTTTCTAAAATCTATCTGGAATCGACAAAAGCTAGCTCAAAAAAACATCCATTCTTTTCTGGAACGGAAGCTGAACTAGAGCAGAAATGGTAAATTGACCCGGCTCATATTGGTCCTTAAGGACAAAGGGACAGGGACAAGGACAAATTTGGTACGCTGCTGTTAAAACGGGCAAAGGCTAATTTTTTGCATAGGATCTGAAAGTGACCACCGCCGTCTACAAAAATTTGTTTGTTTGCCTGGGTATATAGTTTCTTGTGGGGACAGTTAGTAACAAAAAATAGGGACAAGGACAAGCACAAGTATGAACCGCGCATAAAGCCCAGTCTATACTCGGCCTTATCCTTGTCCCTATTAATTTTTAAGTAGATCCAGCAAAACTACGTGGCGAAGTGAGCAAATTTTTTGCTGAAATACAGTTAGGTCAAGTCGGATTCATGTATAACAAAAAATTAGACGGAGCGATTCTGTCAATGTTGCACATTAGCTGACCAATTGTCCTTGTCTCTGTCCCTATATTCTTGAAGGACAAGCATAAGAGGAATCTATGAGGTCACTGACACAGGAAATGGACAAAACCTTGTCTTCATGGAAAGACGTAATCACAACTATCGAATTGAAAGCAATTTCGAAAGCGTCAGCCTGGGCAACCTAAAAAAACTGGTTATGTTGCCCAAAAGACAACCAATTTAACCAGACCAGCAAAAAACAGACAAGCTGAATGTTTTTTTGAAACGTCTCGGAAACGAACACAAGTCACAATGTCTGTCTCACAGTCTTAAACGTCTGTATGTATGGTTAAGAAACGGCTTAAAAAATTATATACATAGAATCACCAGCAGTCAAAAATCGACGAACGGTGTGTTAAAAAGAAACATAGAAGAGCTAAAAAATAAATTTGAATTAACCATAAAATTAGGTAGGAATTACTAATATAACATTTTTCCGCACATGCGGCAGAGATTTGAGCGGAATAACAAAATCAGCTGAATTTGAGCTAAAAAAAGCTAACTAACAGTTAAGACTAGTTTTATAGTCAACAAATAGAAAACGCAGCTTGTTAAGGTGGTAGTAACGTTTGTGACAGTTTTGCAGGAGTAAAACTTGACAAGTTACGATTACGTTTCAATCAATAATTTATAGTACGCATATTAATTTAGGAAACTATAAATTATTATGAGATAAATGCTTGCTAAAATAGCTTGAAACAATCATTTTTAGTTTTCACAGAAATATTTTTCAGCCAGTTACGACAATTTTTTGTAAATTTTATGTTTAGCTAAGCCAAAGTAGTAGCTAGTCAAAACGGCCGTTTATTGAAAAAAAAGAAAAAATGACACACGGGCATGTCAAAAACCTTCCATCTAGATGCCAAACCTTATCCTTCCGCTTTTTAATTTTTGAGATTACGTCACATTTATGTAACATTTCTTTTTGAAGTAAAGTACACTACACAAAAGTCCGCAAAACTTGACAACTACTAGAAGGATTTTGTTCAAAATTTGGGATAAATTGGCACACATATGTGTCTACTTTATACTAAAATTTCATGCGTTATTTTACATGTTTTTTAGGCAATTTCTGATGTGTCAATTTTTTTATTTGTATTAATTTAACCTATTTCGTGAAAAAATTGATTCAAAAATTCGTATATTTTTCAAAATTCGAAAAAATTCAAAATTAAAGGTCGGTAACTTCTTTTCTGCATCATATAAATGCACCAAACTTAGCATTAAAATTCACCCTGTTATTGACTATATTGGCGCAAAGAATGAAATTAGTTGGAGTTACACTGTCAATTTTACAAGCAAAACAAGAAAAATGCAATAATTCACGAAATTTGACTACTTTGACAGTGTCTGCTGACTAGCTTGTTACAGATTTAAGCTAGATAATGTGCATAAATGTAGGTTCAATCAAGTTCTTTAACGCGAAAAAGACAGCTATTAAATTCATTGAGTCAATCAAAAGTTATAGCACGTTATAAAAACTGTCGAAAACGTAACTACCACCTTAAATGAGGCGACCAAGAGACTGATCAGAATAAGAATCTTGTTAATTTAAAATAACCGGTAAATAACTAAAGTAAAAAAAGACACACAAAAAATTTGCATCATATAAAGATTCAAGACATTAAAGTTACATATTATATGTATATAAATACTACAAATAGATATCTGGAAATAATCGATAATTGAGCATTATATACAGTAAATAACTAATACAACCAGAGCAGTATTTAATGGTACGAGACCATACATCATAAAACCAGCATTGATAAGGACGCAATGTATACCTACGCAAAAGAAGTACCCTAAAATTTCAATGATTTCACATGTCAAGCTAACAATAAAGGTGGATTTCACCACGGTGGTTTTTAAAAACCATGGTTTTACGTACGTTTTCATATGATTTGCACATAATTTCGTTACAAGTTATCGCCTGATTCGTTACGAATTTCGTAAATTTTCTAAAACCATGGTTTTTGCTCAGTTGAAATTTCAGCAGAATAAAAACCTGCTACGCTGCAGGTTTGAAATTTCAACTGAGCAAAAACCATGGTTTTAGAAAATTTACGAAATTCGTAACGAATCAGGCGATAACTTGTAACGAAATTATGTGCAAATCATATGAAAACGTACGTAAAACCATGGTTTTTAAAAACCACCGTGGTGAAATCCACCTTTATTGTTAGCTTGACATGTGAAATCATTGAAATTTTAGGGTACTTCTTTTGCGTAGGTATACATTGCGTCCTTATCAATCCTGGTTTTATGATGTATGGTCTCGTACCATTAAATACTGCTCTGGTTGTATTAGTTATTTACTGTATATAATGCTCAATTATCGATTATTTCCAGATATCTATTTGTAGTATTTATATACATATAATATGTAACGTACGTACGTTCGCATACGATTTGCACATAATTTCATTACGAAATATTGCATGATTCGTTACGAATTTCGTAGATTTTCTAAAACCATGGTTTTTGCTCAGTTGAAATTTCAAACCTGCAGCGTAGCAGGTTTTTATTCTGCTGAAATTTCAACTGAGCAAAAACCATGGTTTTAGAAAATCTACGAAATTCGTAACCAATCATGCAATATTTCGTAATGAAATTATGTGCAAATCATATGCGAACGTACGTAAAACCATGGTTTTTAAAAACCACCGTGGTGACATCCACCCTAAGAGTTACATAGAAAATAAGTGTTACAGTGCAGGGTGCTGGGTTTTAATTGGGGGGGGTGGGAAAATGAGGAAAAAACCAGGGAACAGTAAATTCATGTGGACCCAAAAAAACTGCATGGAATTCATTAAATAAGAAGCAGCTTTAATTATTAGACAACTTTAAAATCATACTGCAGTGTTTCTTTTGTTACATGCTTCGTAGTTTTGCAAATGATTAACAATGAATGAAATTTATTATTGAATTAAAATGTTGGCGATTCTTTTTCTCAATTATAACTTTTATCTTTGCAAATCATTTATAAATAAATTAATACTGGTTGCTGCTGTGCTGGCATACAACCACCATTATATACATCTTATGTACTAATTGCCTTATTTTCAGCAGTGATTCTTAAGTTTAAATTAAAATTATGTGAGCGGAGAAATAAATAATAAATAAATAAATAAAATAAATAACTAATAAATAAAAAATATAATCAGCTGCCAAAAATGACGACCAAACAGCCGACAGCATAATATGCATGCAAATATTCTGTATGCCAATTTAATATGAACTACATACGAAGTATATTCAACAACAAAACAGCATGAACTACAAGTATGATCTGGAAGTAACCTAATCACATGTATTGGATGAACTACTGCGTAAATAAAGACATGAAAACTACAGTCAAGGGAAAGACCAAATCCTGCTATGACCTACACTTATCCACAAATTTAAACAAGAGGAACTTGAGGAATTTCAAATCATCAATTGATACAAACATGCAACTATCTAATCAAATATATACGTACTCATCAAATCAATCACATACGTAAGATACCTAGTCAGTACATTACCAGTGACGGGTAATATCGGATCCACGAGCTCATTTGCATATTAACGCCAAGATTTAACAGCATGCATCCCTAATGGTCACATATATACATATGTATAAACATATTGTCAATATCTATGTACGTACTGATTTTTATGTCATACTTGTCCGCAAGAGTGTTTTTCTTTGAGGAAAACAGATCATATGCAATTTCATATAAAATATTTCTGTTAAATGTTGCATAAAATACATATCCTGCGACCCTCCTAATCTAAGAGACCTGAAGCGAGCCTGAAAACAGTTCAATTTAATTTTTTCAGATCAATTAATAGTTATGTATCTATTTTTTCAACGGGTCAAGTAAAAAGCAGACACCCATAACGGACAAGTATGACAAAAGATGAGGCAAGTCCATAGCACCTACTTAACATACCACTGTATCTCCTCAGCCCCTTGGCGTTGGGCAGATAGCCGTTGGCCTTGGGGCCGTGGCTGGACCACTCGAACATGGAATTGTGTCGGCACAGGGTCGTCTCCACATCTTCCGGCCGGTCGATCTCCTGAAACAAACAATGATAAAAACAATAAGTACAAATGAAATAATTAAATAATGCATATTTGAAACTTCTCTAGAAGGAACAAAAATATTCGCTGTTGGTGACTAGTAGTTGATGCTACCAGAGAAATCTGAAATGAAGATCTATGTAGCTAATCAGAGGCAGTGATAATGGAAATAGACTATGACTAACTCATTTAGTGGCATATTTTTATTTAGTTTCGTGATGGGACCTAGGCCACAAGTACCTGGGGGGCGTAGGTATAAGAGAGGGAGCTACAAGACCTCTCTTTTCGAGTTCTTCTGCTTTCTAATTACAGTAGATAATAAATATCTCTCCGTACCAAACGTTTCGTAGTAAGTTTTAAATCTAGTTCGTAAAACCTTATATACTACTGGCTACTGGCAACCTTATACACACTAAAGAGCCATTTTGTCGTGGTATAATTATATAAATTCAGATGTTCTAGTAGTCATTTTAAATACATCTGAATTTTGTGAATCCAGGATGAGTCCAGTTAAAGTTAAAGTTAGTTAAGAGTTAAGATAACGTTAGTTAAAGTCCGTTAGTTAGTAATGGACCCTGCAGCCTACCTAATTGGGCTTTGAGGTGTGCCGAAACGGACACGTACCCAAACACGACCCGTATATACCTTTTTTTCATAGCCACCAGCCAATCAGATTGCAGCGGCCTTTTAGCTCCGCCCCCAACGTCAGATTACGGTAGATCGATTGCTTGTGGGCGGAGCCATATCTGATTGGTTGATGGTTTTGTTAAAAGGTCCCGTTTGGGACCCTTCTAAATTTAGAATAAGCCCATTTGCGCTACTTGTACGGCCACTTTGGGCCCCAGTACCCGTTTGGGACCCTTTTTGGCCGCTAATGGCAACGCATCTACCGTGCTGCCAAGCTGGCAACTGGGAAGGTTGGCATACTTTTCCCATTATGTACTCTTGGTTACACTTTCGTTAAAACTTAAGTTAAACTGCTATTTCTGAAACTTACCCGCCGTCGTCGGCTATATCGTAAGGAAAATCCTCGTTTCATCATTGTCACTGCTCTGTCGATTATCTCAGTGATTTCAGCATACAAGCGTCCTAGCCACAATGGAGCCAAACTGACCACTCTCACTTCAGCAATACGTAACTGAACG
>JASANF010014897.1:0-17499 GCA_030248245.1 Trissonchulus sp. WLG1_4
TTTGAAACAAAATGACTGGAATGCGCGTCACATACAAATCATATATGATAGTGAATATTATCTGAAAGTGTGATACCTTGCTCAGTACATAGTAGGCATATCCACCAATCAAAATGGGGTGGACATTGCACGTGACCCGCCAATACCGAAATGACAAGCCTACTAGTGACTAAAATGAGATAGTTTTTATTGCGTTGGGCATCTGTACTATCGTAATTTCTGAGTTTTTCCTCAGTTTTTGCGTTAAAAATCTATGTCTTTAAATTCTTTCAAAGTTGTGACACAGAGTTTATAAAGCCCTATGAAGTGAGCAACGAGGGCAATTGTGGTAGTCCAACGGATAAACTTTTTCATGTCCGCTCACCTAAAATGTGTCGACTCGCACAAGTCAGTAACCTGATTTACAGATTAGAAACGGTTGTTTGAGCAACTTATATTTTTCTTTTGGTTAATTTTTTTGTACATTGACTGAATGTTACGAATATAGTGGATCACAGTCAGATAATTTTTTAGTTTAATAAATGTTGATTTTTCCGACATTTTTGTTGATTTTTTTACCGAAACGGCGGAAATTGCAAAGTAGGTAAGTATATTAACAGAAGCGACTAAGCAAGCCAACAAGGCAATTAATATGTAGGTAAATTGTAGGTGACGGACACGATTATGGAGGCGGAAAGTGTAAAACACACTCCGGCGCATGAGCACTTTAAGCCAAGGCTATATATACAAGGAGGATGTGTCATTACTCTTCCTATTATCAAGAGTACATAATAGGGAAGAGAGTACAGATGACACTCTTCCCTATTATGGTAATCAACCGGGACCATGCTCCGGCCGAAGCAGCCGTTTCATGCCTTGAATTTCAGGTACCTCCTCTTTCCAGCACACTGTCAGCGATGAACTCTGTGGTGAATGGCCATCTTTCAGTGTGCTCAAACCAGGGGAAATCCCCTTCCCTGGAATCAAGGCGTAAAACGGCTAAGAGTACATAATAGGGAAGAGTATGAGCACTCCCTGAAATCAAGACACGACTGTGCCAGTGTGCATTAAACGAGGGGTCCCCCCTGGAATCAACACATGTCTTGATTGAGGGGGAGCCCCCTCCCTGTGAAATCAAGGGCAAAACGGCTATTTCGGCCCGGAGCATCGTTTCGGCCGATAGTGGACGAATAGGGAAGAGTCCCTACTCTTCCCTATTATGTACTCTCGCTACTATGTACTTCTTGGTAGAATGTAAAAAAGTCAAATAAGTTAATCGATTCCGACAAGCGCTTCTGTCTGCGCTTCACTTCAGGCATAAGAAATGAACTGTCGTTGAAGTTAATATTTTACTTCAGGAAGTTAATATTATGCCTTGGTCTTACGTCCAGGAGCGCAAAACAGCCCAGTTATGTTCGGTTTTGAGGGGTGGGGATTCCCCCCCTTTCAGTTCAATACACTGACAAGGCCTGTCGCTGATGTGCTGAACTGAGGGGGCGGTCCCCCCTCAGTTGAAGACGTGGTACTGAACTAAGGGGGGGGGCGAAAGGTCTTTTCTCAGATCTTGAAATGTGGGCCGATTCCACCCTACTCTGTTGGCACTATGTTTTGAACCGAGGGGGGCGGTACCCTCCCCCAAACCGTACAAAAAAGGGCTATTTTGCGCATTGGACGCAGGCCCAAGGCATAATAAGGAGAGTGTCATGCCTTTCCATTAGATATGTCGTCTTGGTGTTGTAGATGTGAATTATGTATGTATTCAGTTAGCGTTAAGATTTCGTGATGTAATTCATGGCCTGGAGCGCCATCTTGAAAACTAAAAAATTCCAAATGCTGTTACCAAAGTTGTCTTACAAACCTGCTGATATTTAAAAGTGAGGCAAAAACTATAAAGCACCTAACGTACATAAAAACGACAAGTTTTGAGCTTTCAATTGGTGTACTGAACGATCAAAACCGTTGCGCATAACCGAAGTTACTAGGGACAAGTGAAATGACAAGGGACTGAAATGGACAAAATGAAATTGGGCAGTTAAACAATCTGAAAGTTTATTCGAAAATAATCCAAAAATTCATAAAAATTACATGAATAAAAAGTGCAATTTCAGAGCTTTCGATTGGTGTATTGAACGTTCGAAATGGTTACGCGTAACTAAAGTTACAGGCGAAAATGGTCAGTGAGCCAAATGAGCAAGTCAAGTTGTGCAGTACAACAGTCTGAAAGTGTTATCCAAAATTCATGGATTTAGCGGATTTAGCAGATTTAGGATTTAGCAGATTCAGCAGATTCAGTTAAAACGCTTATCCAAAATTGTTTGGATTTACTGGATTTATCGGATTTAGGCGCGCGCTGAATCCCCTAAATCGGCTAAATCCTGGAATTTTGGATAACAGATTTAGCAGCGCTAAATCCGCTAAATCAAATCCGCTAAATCCATTTTGGATAAGGGGGTTACTCTTAATAAACTGTGAGATAGGTACGTGTTTATTCTGCCGCCACCTCAGTGGGGCAGGACTTTACATTACTTTTCGTTTTTTTATTACATGTGTGCACTGTTCTGCATCAAAATACGGTTAAGTATCGGGTTATATAGTAAGCATAGGGCTTTGTTAACTTTGAATAGAAAATTAAATGTTTTGATTTAGTTTTGAAATGTTTTGACTTACTTTGATGAGTTTTTTTGCCAAAAAGTGCCATCCGAAGTGGGGGGCAACGACGTTTTTTCCACTAATAATTTTTTGTAGTTCCGTTTTGTATTTATAATTTTTAAAAAATTAAGGTACACGTTCGAGCTAATCAGATAATGATAAATTAATTAGAATAATTAATACGTTGCACGTGAAAACCTAGCCCCCTCATTCTAAAGCGGCATTGCATAAGTAAGTGTAAGATAGGGCCGTTAAGTATTTAAAGGGTTTTACGAAGCTCAGCATTGGCCCCGTAGCTCAACTGGTACAGTGCTGGTCTGCAAATCCAGTGATTGGTGGTTCGAATCCCTCTTGGGTCTTCCATGAAGTTGCTTTCTTTCTTCCAGTAGAACCCCCTTGCTGTCTTGTAGAACCCCCTTGCTGTCTTGACATGACAGGCGTACGAGAACTAATTATTTACAAATTAGATATAATAATTAATAAATTGCAAGTTTAGAGTGTGAACGTAGTAGCCCCCTCCTCTAAAGCGGCATTGTATAAGTAAGTGGGAAGTAACATAGGCCCCTTAGAGTACTTGAAGGGATTTAGAAAACTCAGCATGCTCAGTAGCTCAAATGGTAGAGCACTGGTCTGCAAATCCAGAGATGGGTGGTTCGAATCCCAATTGAGTTCCGATGAAGATGCTGTCTTTCTTCCAGTAAAAACCCCTTGCTGTCATGGCTAGGTTATTTTTTTTTCTATTTAAAATATCCTACTCTTGGCCTCGATTGAATTTTAGCTTAAATAGGTTTTATTTAAATTAAGGTTTGTAAGCCAAAAATGGTTGACCTTGATAATTTTTCAAGTAACCTAATAGGGTTTAATTTTAATTTTTTAAGTTTAATTTTAAGATAAAATTTGTTCTAGAGCAGTTAGAATCAGACGCTTAACATTTCTAATTTTATCAAAGAAATAGTTTTAGCCCTACTTGATAGTGACACCATCGTCCATGTTATGTTTCTGCTTATGCGCAACAATTTCTTAGAATCAGTTTAGAGTCTGTTTGTGTGATTAAAGTAGTATATATAATACCAAACCTTTCACTAGAATTTGTTATTTTTTACAGAGTGTTCGCATGAATGAAAGTTGCTGCATATGATGATATCTTAAAAAAATTTCTTTTTCACTCAGAACTAAAAATATGATATATCTTTTTCAATTCTGCAATTGGCAAAAAACCTGCAAAAATGCGGCAAATATGAGGAGAATCAAAAAATTTAGAAAGAAACCTTATTGTATTGACTATTGAGATATTGTATTAATGTAGCAGGAGGTTCAAAATTACAGGCATTAACATTGATTTTTACTTTGCTTTCACATAGAAGTTTGTTAAAAACTGTTGGGAAATAATTGTATGTGTTCAGGAATTTATTGGCGGCAGGACTAAACTTTGTAAAAGTTCGTACGTGTCAAAAGCAGAAATTCACTCTAAAAGTTTGCATGAAAATCCTGCTTGTTCCACTTGCAATAGTTCAGGAATAAAATATAGCTTACCAAGACTATCAATTCAACTACCTATGTACTTCACTGCTATACTGCTATAATTATAAAAATTTTTGTTTTGGTTTGCTTGTTTTTCATCAACATGTATGCGTAAAAAAACTTGTCAGAATTTCGCATTAATTCAAAATTTTATTAGCCAATTGTCAAATTATTTATGACATGAATCATACTTTATTAGGCACATTTAATATTGCTCAATTCTAACTACTTTTTAACAATTTATTACTAATTACTAAATTTGGTTATACTTTTGTTCTATTGAGTTAAGTTTTTTTAAACTTTGTTACGCTTCTACCTACTTTTTCTGTTTATACTCTAGAGTTATTCTGCTGTGACACTAGCTACTGTGAAAACTTGGTCATAGATTAATTCGGTTTTATACCCATTTAACCCAGTCCTATCTAATTTGTTTAGTCTAAAGTAATTTTTTGCTTGATATTGTTTTTTGTTGTTTTAATATCTGATTGGTCTGACGAAAACAAATATTTTTTTGCATTTACTTATATAATACGCATATAATCTATGTTAAATCAGTACACTCGAAAAAAGATTCTACTTTTAATGTCCCTGTGATTGTATTTTAATAAAACAAGATAACTAAAATTATACCGAAATTGACAGACATTCTAAAAGTAACAAAATTTAGCCAGTGATTTTTCCTCTAAAAATCCAAGAATTCTTTATACGTAGAATATATACTTTTTATTTCTATTTTATCAGATTCTATTCAGCTGCTGTCGCTTTATCATCGAAAAGCACACCGTCTAACTGTTCCTGGCTACTTTGTTTTAATTTCCAATCAGAACTTTCAAAGCACAAAAATGTAGCTACACGCACTACCATTAAGGACTTTGACCGGCACGGGATGGGAATTTGTGAATTCAAAAAAATCTCATGGAAAAACAAAGCATTTTTTGCTTCTTTATAAAACTAGCAAAATAGAAGTATTGATTTCATAAAAAAACAGGTCTCGAAGAAGACAAGAAACAAAGCAAACAATAAAAAAACAATAAATCTACTTATTTCTCCCCCCACCCTCATGTAATACTATATGTCCAACTACTTCTCCGGAGCAAAACTCTTTTCTTAGAACAGACAGTTTGGCTGGCCAACTTGCTGAAACTTTGCGTCAACCTTTCTTTTCTCCAGCTCAGCATTTTCCCATGAATCTAGAATTAAGCACCTGCTTGAACCTAGCATTGAAAGTTTTAAGCTGTTGCATGCTTACTATTTTATATTGCCTGCTACATTTCCCAAATATTCCTTGGATAAAACCCAGTTTCAATGAAAACGCTCTCGTCAAAGTAGATTTGTACGCACATTAAAATAGATGATGCTTGAGATCGTTTAAATGTAGTACTTGATAAAATGTTTGACAAAGGTAATAATGGTATTTTACTAACCATATTGCTATGATTTAGACAAAAGTTGCTTCAAAAACATTGTTAAAATGGATATTCCATGAATGCTGTACATTTACCTTATGTTTGTTTTCTGCAATAATATCGGCCTATTTGTTGATAAGGATAGGATGTATATACTATGAAAATAAAAAGACACTATACTGTAGAATTATTGTAAATGTAAATTGTACAGGGTTGGCGTTAAAATTGCGCAATCTTTGAATAAAACAGCAAGGATTGCAGCAACCAATCAATGCGCAGCTTCTGCGTAACTCATAATCATTCTGCGATTCTACATAATGCTTGATACCATTGACAGGTGGAAAGAAAGAAATTAAAAGTTTTCATTATCTACTCTTACCTATGTGGATTGTAAGACTTCATAAAAGGTAGCAAATACCTATGGGAACAGGATCGCGAAGTTTCAGCAAAACTAATCCAGAACTTTTTCAAACTGGAAGTTTTTCAACTTTTTCAACTTGGTATACCTCGAAAGTTTGTTTCTTAACCTGCTGAAACTTTGCCAGACTTGAAACTTTTTCACTGCAGCTGAATAACATATCACTCTATTCAACACCCACAGGCCAGGCGTTAGGATGTTGAGTAGACAACTATCGACAATTGATAAACATCAGATATTAAGCTCAAAAAGAGGTTTTTATCATATATGTAACCTAGGATTCAGTGCAAATCAATCTATAAATTCTATGTTAATAACATCCTTATAAAACCACAAAATGTTGATTTTGCATTTTGAAGAGCCGCTTTGCTTCTGAAGTAACCGTATAATCAAAATAACGTCAATAAATAAGTCTTTAGAGTAAAATAACCTAACATGTGAGCAATGTTTCGTTTGTTTTGTTTAACAGCATTTTTGAAAAAATCTTAACGCGTGTAGAATATATGCTGAATATACGCTAACTCACACCGCAGTATAACAGGCTGGGATAAGACTGTACTGTAACATCTGCGAATATGTTCATAGTCGGTTTAATATTTTCACAGCACAATAGCTTATCTATTCAGCCTAAGCATGTATGTATAAGTTGTTGTATATAAATAGATGTTGTATTTTCACTTCATTTTGTATGCCTTCCGTATTTCTTTTTAGAAATACATGTTGGTTCCTATGCATATTACCTATGTACTACAACAATTATACGGTATTATGAAAGTATTTTAGTTTTCAAGTGTATTCGTTTTAGGTTTTGTTTTTGTTAGTTTCTTATAATCATGAGTTACTTTTACTGGCCAATCAGTGTTGACTCAAAGACTCAAAGACATCGCATCGCTAAGTCGTTGAAAGGTAGATGGTGAAATGGCAATGTTTTCATTTCAAGTACTAAAACAGCATTGCTAACATAACACTGGTTTCATGCATCTATATCTACGTTGAGTGAGACTCTCTTTGTCAAACCGCGTTTAACTGGAGCCCAGTCTAAGTCGAACATCTGATTTGCATAAAATTTTCAAAAAAATTTTCGTTACGATGTTTTTTATTGTTTCGAAAAGAACGTTGTTTTTGTGAACGACCTTTTGTGACTGCCAGTTAACTAGACAGCTACAAAGGAGTAAGTAACTTGTTTTTACCGCTGTTGGTAAAACTGTTACTAATCAAATAAATTGCTCCATTTTTATCATATTATTAACACTATGCTGCTTTAATTCGGTGCGACTGCAAAAAATGCACTTTTTCATTGTCTACTAAAAGCTGACCTGAATTGCTATCCTGAGATAAAAAAGCTGGCGTGATTTTTGTGACTACTCGCTGTGCTCTTGATGCTTGCCTACCAGTTCTTTTCGTATTAAACTGTGCGTTTCTTTTTGTCTCAGAGTCCAAGCATTTTTTCCTCAAACTAAAGCCTGACCAAGAAGAACTGTACCCTGAGCCAAAGAACACTCACCTTATTAAGCACAGATTCAATGGCAAACACCACGAGTACAAGGTGCAGTCACAAATACCACGCCTCCTGTTTTGTCTCAGAGTTCAACAATATCTGGTCAAGCTTTAGACATAGTATGCCTCCACTGTGTATAAATATTGAGAGGTTTTATTCTAACAATTGGCATGGTATTTCGTGCATGCCAAAAATAAGCCAAAACCAACACGGACAAATTTTCTCGCACATGCCGTATTTTTCCCAGCGAGTAAATTCATTCTTTTTTTTATTGACTAATAAGCCTACCGATGATAAGTGTGCAATAGACAAGCAGTGCTCTTCATTAAAAAAATAAAGTTCATGGCTTTCAAACAGACTACACTTTGATCGTATATGTTTATAGTGGGGCATGCTCAAGTACTAATACAATCAAGCTGTCACACAGTATCTGACAAGAGTAGGAATGTAGTATGTTCTTAGAGTTCTGCCTGGTGAATCTTGTAGGTGTGATTATGATGCACTGTCGTCTTGATATGACACGACACTTGAACAGCAAATTCAATTTCACAATACAGCACATAATACAACACATATCTACTAGTGTATCCAATTCTATCAAAAAATTTGCTACTCTTGGTATACCTTACATGCTGTAATAAAATGGATTCCACCAGAGACAAGTCAATTCATGCAACAAGTGTTCTAGCTAAGGCACCAAGAGTACATAATAGTATCCCAGTGTGGTAATTATATACAGGCCTTGTGTCTCTGGTATATGCGAGCCCTGGCATAATGCAGTGAGTGAGTGTAGTAGAATGAGTGAGTCTTGTGAATGGCTGAGTTCTGGCTAGGCCAGCCTGGTCTGGCTTAGAGCTGAGCCCGACTTTCCTTCTCAATTGATTTTCAAGGAACGCTTTTCTCGCTCTGTTTACGCGCCACGTTTTAGACGTACTACTAGTGGGCTGGTGGCTAGTAGAACTGACTGCTGTTTTGTCAAAGTCATCTTATATGCAAATTAATTGATTCGCAACTGATGGCTCGTTTCTGGTGCGCATAATTTGATCCGGATTTAATTCATTAGGGTTCTGCTCAACCGCATAATTTGGCTATATTTGATAACTGTGCTTTAATTGCTCCGGTTTCCGTTTGTGTGCTTTGCCTTGCTTTGATTCAATTAACTCTAATTTTAAATAGGTAGCATAGTGTTTGGTTCTGTAACAAATTTAGCTAAAGACTAACGTATATAAAAGCATTATGATTGGATCCTACAAAAAACGTTGACTGGTTATAGTGAGAGATACTGACTACCATTTGACTTTTGCAGTCACCGGATAAGTTATTTTAGGCTTTAAAGACATTTTTACGCAACGAAACTTCTCAAACGCTTGCTATTTAACCAAACCTTGACGCAAGTATTCATTTACATCTAAAATCAGATGTTTTAAAATGCTGGATTGCCACTACTACAGCGTTCTTATTGGTAAGATTCTTAAATCTTATTTCTAATCGGATCCGAATTAAAACTTCTACATGTTTCGATTGCTTCGGAGTATAGGTTTTTAACAAAACATTTTATCAGTATGATAACTGAACGTTTTTAACTTTGTTTTTTTAGGTTTAGGGTTTTACTTTTTAAGCCATCTATGTTCAACGTCGGTAACCCTCGTTTTGGTCGTCCGGCAAGCAGTAATTGTCTTCCAATCATTTTCCACTATTAATTATGTCATAAGTCGCTAGCTTTCAGCTTGTCATAACATTTTATGTCTAAAATAGTCAGCGAGACAATATTCTGAAAAAGTTCTTTCCTGCCGGACTTTGCTTAGTTGTCTCCTTAGGCTGTTTTTGGCTTATTTATGTTTTACAGGAAATTCTATAAACATTTAATCTGTTGTCATAGGAAAGAGTACAGCGAGTAGTCACAAAAATTACGCCACGTGTTTTGTCTCTAGGTCCAGCAGTTTCTGGGCAGACAACGGTAAGGCTATTTGTCTGCCAGTATTGTAATAAACCAGCTTCTGTCACCAAACAGATAAGTATGTCATTTGCAACAGTGCTGGAGATAGTTTGACACTGAGAGTTTTCTGTCCGGTGGCCAAACCTAATTTCACTCCCATTCAATTCCCCTATGCATTTCATTAGAAACAAATGACTTTGCCGTTTTTCTTTGACATTTCTCGGTCAACATGACATTGGAATTTGTCAAATGAGTGATATATGTACTGCTTAGAGAGTTGATATACAATCTTATTATTATATTATGTCAGATTGTGATTTGATACGATCAAATTCTATGATGGATCATTTGATTTCTAGCTTATATTAAAGTCTATGGCATCACATATATTTCCGTGAATTACACAAAAACTTTATGGTTTTGTACAATAAGTAGCAATGCAATAACGCTACTTACTGTAAGTTAAAATCTATACTTTCTGTCTGAGTTTTACAATTTAAGCTCTTACATAAGAGCATAAGTCATGGTCTAATTCTTTCCTATTCTAACCATGCAGCTAATCTTAGTTGCCATTTAACTCACGCAATGTGTGCGTGTCTGGCTGTATACTTGAAATTTATTAATTGTTTTTTTAATAAAGCAAAGAATGAATTTTAATTTTTAAGCTATTTGCCATTTGGTTATTAAGTCGCAAGTATGTTATACTATTAATTTATAATCAGTAAATACCATATTGGATCTAGCAGGTTTAAAACTGTAAAGCTTCTCATTGTCTGGGGTTGGTCTGTAGTCTTCCCATACTTAGGTAATATATACGCTATAATTTGTTATTCTCATTATAGAGTCTCGGCAAAAAATGGAAAGAATCGGTAATTTGCAAACGGCCCTGATGTTTTATAGACTGGAGCTCTAATTCTAGTCCCGGCTTAGACTACTGGCATAGGCCGAAATACAAAACCTCTCACAACAAGCTGAAAATTGTCAAAAAACCACCATCATGTCTTCTGCTCAAAAACGTCCATTTCTTCAAATAGAACATGGAAATATGCATATATGCGAAGGAAAGACAGACAAATCAACTTAAACTCCCTCGTTTGTCCATATTTGCTCGGGCTTGAGAATTCTCCTTCCTTTATGTTTATTTTCCAGTGACTAATATGTCGTTTTTTCTATATATTAAAAACTTGGAAAGTATTGTATATCATATGTTTTTAGGTTGCAAAATCGGCATGTTTGTGAACGCAATTATGCTTTTGCGTTAATTTAACCTTACTTCAGTTTTCCTCTTTTACACACCGGACCCTTCTGTGCGATTTCATTGCCTGTTCTCGCAGTGCTGCTCTGGTCGTGCTGTGTTTAGCATGTCGACGTTGGACGTTAGTTGTTTTAGCAGCAGTAGTATGGAACAATGTGTGAAGCTTCCCTAGTACAGTCTTACCTATTGCAGTACCGACCAAAATTACGTGCTTACTACAGACTCCGGACTAGTCAAGGCGGAGTCGGAATGACTTGACTCTGAAGTCAAATCCACATAGAACTACATACATATATACTTTGACTCCGGAAGCTAGTGACTCCGACTCCAGTTTGACTCCAGAGTCTGTGGCAAGTAATTTTGGTCGCTACTTTGGAGAAAACATATACCAGTAACATTTTTTCAGCACATGCTCACACAACGTTTTTTAAACTGTTTGAGTTCATTTTGACAAACTGTTACCGGCATCATTGAAGTAGAGCACTATATATTGGTATAGCATCTACGTCACTACATTTCTGTATGATTAACTTCATTAATGCTGATCTAATTCCGTAATGTTATGACAATCTGTCAATGCAACTTTTTATTATAATTTTTTTTGCCTTAATTTTTGCTATATTTGTACTTTCGACCACAAAAAAAGCTCAGTAAAGCAGCATCGTATTCGGCTTTGGTCGATTTTCAGGCATTAGGCATTTAGACTTGGCATTATACTTCTCCGCTCTCTAGTCTAGTAAAGCAAGCTAATACTAAAATAATATGTATGCACTTTTTTTATTTTTAATGTAACATTTTGCGTCCTTCAATTAATTGTGACTTTCTTTTGCCTAAAGGATATGTCTTTTTCCATTTGTTTTCTATGCCATTCAACCTCGGCACAATATTACTGCCTCCAACCAAACTTTGGGTTAGCTAAGCAGGTTTCATGCTGAATTATAAATTTTTACAGCACAGCTGTTGAACTACTTGTCTCAAATTCAACCTGTTTCAATCTTTCCTGTATATGAATATGAAGATTAAAGCCGTATGAACAAGTTATGTTGATGTAGGTATTTACGTAAATTTTACGCATGTGACAGTCAATGTCAATGGTTATGAACAGAAACTTTAATGTGTATGTGAGTATCGAGAAAGGGAGGCCGATTTTAACATCAGAATGACCCTAAGTAGATTCGAACCACCCATCTGTGAATCTGAAGACCACCCAATCTGAATCTGAATGTGAAAATATACCGTTGAACTAGTGGATCGATGATGAGCTGTCGTAAATCTCTTTAAGTACTCCAGGGGCCTTTCTTACTTCACACAAGGTACAGCCAAATTAGCTTGCCCTTATTACACGCTTACGCTTGTATGTTAAAAAATTTCTTTTTTATATGTTTACCATACATAGCTGGTTAGTGGCTAAGTTAAGCTAATCTAAGGTCAAATACATATACCTATCAATGAATGAAATTCCTGGCGGACTACATCTACCCCAAACAAAGAATGTATGAATGATTTTTCAAAAGTAGTAGTTTCATAATCGCAGTTCCCCCATTTGCAGACTGTTCTGTAAATTATGAATAAAGAGACTATAATTTTCTTAAACTACACCAAAAATTTCCCAGAGCATTTTTTATTTTGTGAAAATTCTAACGTTAAGACTAGCTACCATGTTTTAGAGTTCCTTCCTAAGGGAAATTTTGCGGGCCGGGCCCAGGCCGGGCCGACCTCTGTACTCGCGGGCCGGGCCACCGGGGCCGGGGCCCGGCCCGGGCCCGGCCCGCAGCCCGCGGCCCACCACCGGCCAGGCGGGCCGGTGGTGGGCCGGGCCGCGGGCCGGGCCGGGCCAAATTTAAAAAATGCCCAATTTTTCCAAAATAGCCAAAACTTTCAAAAAAACACGACTATAAGCTAATTCAAACAAATAAACACTCATATGACAATACGGCGGAGTATTTACGTGCAAACTAAATGGCACAAACAAGCATAGAAACAAGCTACATACATAAAATGACAATTACGTTAGTTGATTTAGGTTTGCATAGCATCACCTAGAATTTATGCTTGAATATATGTAGCAGTCCTTGCTTAGACTACATCACAAGTTTGTGTCTGAACCATTTTTTAGGACTAGTATGTTCGTTTTGCCAGCGACGGTGACTGTTACAGTCCAACCAACTACATGTAACAGCACTAAAATTTGGGGTACTCCTCCCTTGATGGGACCCCCTTCCCTGAGTACAAGTAAAAGTATTAGTACTCGTGACCCCCTTTGTTCCAAAACTATCAAAACTGGGGCAAATTTTACTTTTTCTTCAAGTGCCAACAACAAATGTCGAATTTTTAAGTTTTGGGTGGAAGTTTTGGTCACGACGGGACCTTCCCTCCTGTTTTACCCTTGGTGGGAGTATGGGACCCCCCTCTCTCCCCTGGCACCAAATCTTGGGGATGAGTCTTCCCCTCATTCCCACTCAACTAGCCTACATGTGTGGTCATACATGTGTAAACATTACAAATTTAGAAATTTATTGAAAATTCAATTCAAAAGTATGTACATAGGTAGGCTCAGGGAAGAGCTACTTTGTTAGATGGTGTTAGACTAATTATACAATTTTTAGCCTTTTTGACCGTTTTTTGTGCCATTCTGTGAAATTTCCAATTTTATTACTTGTCGGCCCGCGGTCCACAACCGGCCCGGCCCGGCCCGCGGGCCGAAAATGTTGACGGGCCGGGCCGGGCCGGGCCGACCCCTCAAAAATCCGGGCCGGGCTGGGCCGGGCCGGCCCGGCCCGGGCCCGGCCCGCGGCCCGCGGCCCGCCACCGGCCCGCGACGGACCTCTACCCTGTTTACTTATGTATTGAACTGTAAGTAAATATAGTAGCTAGTCTTAAGTTGTGAGTTCATCGATGATCAAAAAATGTAAATTGACAATTTTGGGTCTTGTTTTGGAAAAAGTTTAGTCAATTAATCCTATTTTACTGATTGATCTGAAAAAGTGTACAAAAAATAATGTAAAAAATAATAAATAAATATATCAAAAAACAGCTAATCTGGAACTACCACCTTAACTGTTTTCTGTCTTTTGTTAATATTGAGTGTACTGTGTAGGTGTTGTAATTAAAAGTATATATTAAACTACACAAACACGACATATTAATATCATATAAATTAGTCAGTCCTTTTACAAGTTTCAGCCTTAAGCCCGGTTCATACTCGTCCTTAAGGACTGTCCTTGTCCCTAAGAAATGTCCCTGTCCCTATGCGGGTTTGATTCATACTTTTCTGGTGTCCTTTTCCCTTTCCCTGTCCCTAAGCTGCGATTGATTCATACTTGTCTCTAAGCAGCTTAGGGAATGTCCTTAAGCAGCCATAAGGACTGTCCCTATGTCCCTAAGCAATGTTGAGCAATGTTCTACTTTTTCCTGCTGCGCCACAGCGCAGCAGGGTTCTTTAGAATGAGGTGTTCGGAATGACAACGTGTAACTTAGAGTGAGTTGTGTGTGCGTTTGTGTGCGCTTTGATCAGTGCGATTGTGCGGGTGTAGGTGAACGTAAGTGTGTTTTAGAATTGCGTCTGTTCACCAGCTCTTCACATTGTGTGTTTGTGGTGACAACGTACGTACGTAAGTACACACACAAAGGCTCATTTGCATATCTCACGTGAACGTGAGTCTATCTAGACAAAATTCAATTGTATATGCAATTGTTATCAAAGTGATACATGAACACACACACACACACACACGCACAATGTAGCCACTTTGCGTACACATTATTGACTTCTGGATTGTTTAATAAACATACATTTTGCTCAAATCTCAGAGTCTGAAATTACACAGGCCTCACTTCGATTTTTTAATGCTCACATAATTTCAAATTGTTCAATTTCTCAATTTTTTTTAAAATGGACTTCATCACAGGCACAATTTTACAAGTATGTGGTTTTACTATGTAATGGAAACTACGTAGACTCAGAACCAGAAGTCACAATGCACTGTGGCTGTGGCAAGCTCGAATTGCTTAACATTCATAGTTACAGAGAAATTGTAAGCTAACGAGACAGCCACTTCTTGTAGATGATGTTTCTTTTTTAAAAAATTTCGCAAGCCGATCCGCGTCGGTGGCTATTCGGGCCGCATGCTGGGCTGGATAAATATATGAAATTTTTTCAAAAAAGAACGTTCACCACTATATTCGAACTATAACATATATTACCACTCCGCATGTGCAAATACATAACAGTACTGATATGCAAGACATAAAAAAGTAGCGAAAAACTGAAAAATTACATAATTACGTCAATATGTCACATTAACCAATATTTTTGGGTGAATATTACAGTCTTTGCTTACAAAAATTTGCTTTTGTCTCTGTTACAACAAATATTCACGTTTCCATTGGATTGAAAATTTAAGTTAAAAAAATTAAGAAAACCCCACCTCACAATTAATGTTTATCTGCTGCGCAGCAGGTTTTGGTTCACCGAGTGAAAATATAGGTTTGATAATTCCAGGCCCCTTTTGCATTGGTCTTTGCTTGTTCCCTGTCCCTAAGCAACTGGGCCAATCAAAATACGGCAGTTACTACATGTGACACGAAGAACAGCCAATCACGGACTATCTCGACTAGTAGTGAAAGAATGTCGTGGGCTTATGTTGCGGTATTAAGTCTATCGTTATTTTTGGGTTATTTAACACATATTTGCGTGAAAAATATTTGGTTTTCAATTTTTATACCAACCCGAAATATACCAGAAGTTCATAAAGATGTTCTAGCGCACCGCTTTCCATACCTTGGAAGTCGAGTGGTTATGATTTTTGCTTTTCAACCTATGGATCAGAGTTCAAATCCCATATTCGAAATTTTAGATTTTCTTTTTTTTCAGCCTATAAATAGGGTTGATAACTTTTTCACGGTACTTTAAACAAAACGCAGATTATCCAATGACGTTTGAGCATTAGTTCATGTGAGAAAGACTATTTCCTTGTCCTCAAGGAGTATGAATCGATTACCTCTAAGGACAGGGACAAGGCCATTCCCTATAGACCTTAGGGACATTTCTTAAGGACAGGGACAAAGCATGAGGACACAGGGACAAGGACACCTAGGGACAGGGACAAGGACAGCGCTTAAGGGCAGGGACAACGCTTAGGGACGAGTATGAACCAGGCTTAAGGTGGCGCTCAGGGGAACCGACTTTGGCGTTTAATTTTTTTCAGCGACATTTTTGACCATAATGTCTTGAAGGAAAGTTGTTCAAAATAAAAATAGCTTTCATTTGATGTGCATATTGTGATAAAAAAATTTTTTAATTTTTTGGACAATTTTGTAGCCGTAGCAAAAAAATTTTTTGTTTCCATATAAAATGATTACTCATATCATTAAAACATGCGGTTTCTTAGCTTTAAATTGATGTATTAAACTTACGAATACGTTGAAGTTTTGCTGAGTTATTTAGCCGTGAAAATAGAAAATGCAAAATGAAAAACCTACAAAGCTGATAAATCTTCGAAAATGTCAAATTTTTGATTTAATTTCTTAAAAAATTGAGTATGGCTTTTTGTAACTTTTTCAACGGAAATATGCAGTCCTAGGAAAGGTCTAATTTTTGAAAAAGTGAAACGTGTGGGCAAACCTTACATTTTTGCGTAGCGAAATCGACTACTTTTTTTGGACCTGGGTCCCAGCTGCCGTTTGCGATTGAGTTGAAAATTTGCAAAATGAAAGAAAGAGTATGAAAGCAGACGTGAAAGTTCTTCGATTTTCAAATTTTGGCCCGCAGCACTTTTTTTAGTCGATCAAACACGACTGATTTTTGAAAAATCGATTTTTTGCAAAATCAAAAATAAAAACGAAAAATCGAAGATCAATCACGTCTAGATTTTTGAGAGATCTTTCTATTGATACCAAGATCATCAAAATCGGTTGAAGTTTCGCTGAGCTAGGTCAAAGACAAAATTAGTGTAAATAGGAAATTCGACATGGTCATAAAATTTGACACATTCACATTAAAGTGCTGAACTGTATTGTAAATAGGTTTTTTTGATGTCTCTTTGATATACAATTAAAGTGGTATTGCTACTTATTGCATGAGCTGAGCGCCAAACATGAGTTTTGTTGCTGAGCGCTACCTTAAGATAAACAAATAATAATAATAATAAATCGCCTAATAATAATTAATTTATACGGTGTGTAAATTAAAAACTGCAATGCCAGAGCTTTAAATTTTTACATAAAAATACAAAATTCAGGCGAGTAAAGATTTAAACATACGGTTTGAAAGTGAAAAATTTAAGTAAAGAGCACGTATAACCGCATAACTTCCTCAAAATTAGCAATAGTAGTGCATAGTATATTTCGTATGGTTTAATCGTGGGCACGAGAAATTGTGCTCATCTGTCAACAAATAAAGGTGGCAGCTTGTATTTATCACTACCTGTAGTTTTGAACGTGTCAACGAATATGAACCGCCTACTTTGTATACGTCCATAACGAGGGCCTTACTTTTTCTTCCCTCTGTCACCTCTAACTCCTCATACCGCCGTAATTATAGTATCTAAACCTCACATTACTTGCCTGTGTCGTGTTAGCCTTACAATAGAAACACAGGGCTGGTTATATTATATACTTGTTCGTGTCCGTAAGAAACTTTTCCATGGGAGTGTCAACGGAAGAGGGGGATCCTAACCGAAAGAAAGGCAGCATCCGCATTGAAATGACCCAGGGCTGATTTGAACCGCCCATCTTTGGTTCTGCAGACCACCGCTCTGACCATTTCGGATACTGAGTCAAGGCTGAGTTGTCGTTAATTCCTTGAAGTATATACTTTGACAGTCTCTGAAGTACATA
>JASANF010014898.1:0-10282 GCA_030248245.1 Trissonchulus sp. WLG1_4
ACTCACTTTTTGAGAGAATCGACCAAACCAGGCCCAAAGTGGCCACAGTTGCACTTTTGTCTTGGATTTTTTTCAAATTTTTACACATGTTAGATCATCTTGAGGGAAGTTATTTAAGGTGGCACTCCTGAAATGTGGGTTTTGGCCATTATTTTGAAAACGCGCAAAAATAAACATGCATCGTAAGAACAAAAGTTGATCAGAAGTGAATTTCCTTCAATTTGATGTACATATCACATAAAAAAAATTTTGAACATTTTTGAGCAAATTTCGTCAAGAAAAATAGATTTTCACGGAAATGCCTTCATAAGCCAGTGCATTTACACGTATGTAATGAATTTGAAAGGCTGAAAAACACTAGCAGTAGTGTTTTACTGAAACGTGATTAAAAATTTTTGGTGTTTTATTGAGTGTGGTATAATTTTTTTGTGAACTAACGCAATACTTTCTGCATGAGACAGAAATATAGTGCGTGTGAATACAAACGCAAATTTTCGGCTTGCGATTTTAAAAAATTGGCTCAACGAAAAAAGTTAAAATTTGGCACATAAATGCACCTTGTCATCTTCGAGCGGTCGCAAAATTTGATTTTTGGCAAATCGATAGTATGTAAAAAATTTAGCTAAATTTATGTTTTTCAAAAATCGCGATTTTAGTGTTTTTCGATATATCAATCATATTCATCAAAAATGACTTTTTGCGACCGCTCGATCACGTTGAGGCGAGCAAAATGAGCTATTGATTGTGCAGCAGCTACTTACTTGCGAAGAGAAATCGCAAGCCGAAATTCCACTCACGTTTGGTCTACAGTGAATGCTAATTTGTATCAATCAACTTCATTTTTTGTATTTAGGCATACTTTTACACCAGCTTGCCATTGTGTATCTAAAATTGGCCCAAAACTGCCGTTTTTTGAAAAGTCACATTTCAGGAGCGCCACCTTAAGGGGGCGCTCCGGGAATCGGGGGTTACATCGGAAATTGGCAAAAAAGTTGACAAATGTCAAACTTTACTATACATATATGTACTATGGCACAAAAGAACACTGGAGGCAAAATTTCAAATCACGTGATCATGTCACGTGACTCCCAGAGCACCAAACGTGAGTGAATTTTCGGCAAACGATAACTCTGCTTATACTTTGCATATAGTCACACTTTACATACAAAATGTAGCTTATGCGCTTCTCTAGTTGAACATTATTTTGGTTTTTAACATTTATGTCAGGTTTGGATAAAAAATGTCATTATGTGTTTTCGAAGTCGAACTCTGAGCAATAAAATTCATATAAAAAAAATTTCTAAGCTTTATTTTAAAAAACTAAAAAATTGTTCAACTGCGCGGAGCCTAAGGCTATAATTGTGCAAAATTTTGTATAAAAATATCTTACCAGCATTTTATAATCGAATGCCGAAAAATTGGTTTTGTATTCACACAGCCTATATTTGAGCCTGCTGCTTCTGAAAATGGTTTCTTGTGCGATTTTTTTGCACAGAACGCAATAAAATTGTTTTAATTTTTCATTACGACTAATAAAATTTACGTATCGTCTGTTTGCAAAACCTCAAAAAGCGTTGATGCACTGGCTTACTTGCTGAATTTGTGTAAAAGTCGAATAAAATCAGTAAATTGTCCAATTTTTTCCAAAATTTTTGCTATGGAGATATGCACGTCAAAACATCAGAAATAGTATTTTGGGCAACTTTCCTTCAAGAATGATAGGTCATTTTGGCTGTTTTTAAAAAATACGGCCCAAAACCTTGATTCCCGGAGCACCCCCTTAAACCAAATCTGAGCTCTTTACGACTTCCCGTTGTCGAAATATAACCTGTGGAAATTTGCCAAAATCGACCAAAATTGCTCAAGCAAAGTGCGAAGTTTTCATTGGTTATATCATCACGTTGCCGCTAGATCGACATTTGATTTTTTGCACACTAAGACTAGATATAATGGACTTTGTAACTGTTTTACTAGTTTTTCCAAGCCTGCTGGATTTCTCAAGCCAGACTCGTGTAAGTGTCAATTTTTACCTCAAAACAGTTTACCAAATTTTCATTGTTCGGTCTCTGGCGTCGGGACCAAAATCGAAGCCCCTGAAAATTTTGCTTTAAAACACATTTATATGTACCTGTTACATTACACTGGTGTCAAAAAATCCAATATCGAGGGGGAAACTGTCGAAATTTTGCACCAAAGATGGTCAGCTGCACACTGCCGGAGTTCGACTTTGCTTCTGACAATCCCTATGTTGCTCATTTTAACGACCATCAAGTCAAATAATTTTCTGCACACTAAGACAAAGAATAATGGGCTTTGTAATGGTGCAAATAGTTTTTCTAAACTTGCTGAAGATCTTAAGCCAGACTCGTGTAAATGTCAATTTTTTCCTCAAAACAGTTTACCAAATTTTCACAGTTCTGGCTCTGGAGTCGAGACCAAGATCGGAGCTAGGGATGGAAGTCTCGGTCTTGGTCTCGGTCTTGGTCTCGGTCAAAACTCGAGACTAGCACAGTCTTCGGTTGTGTTGGGGGGGGGGGGGAGACTTCCCCATCCTCCTTTCTAATCCCAAAAAAACATTTTGACAAGAATCTCAAACAAAAAAATTCACGAATGCCCCCAAAACACAACCCTAAAATAAAAAAAAAAATAAAAAAAAAAAATAAATATAAACAATAAAAAAAAAATAAAACCACACAACAAGGCGCCCAAAAGATACAAACACACAACAAAAACAACCCCCCTGGTCTCGGTCAAAACTCGAGACTAGCACAGTCTCGGTCTCGGTCTCGGTCTCGATCTCGGTAGTCGAAAAGTCTCGGTTTGTACCCGGTCTCGGTTTTTCAAATCTGTGAAAAATTTTCCTGTGGTCCCACCTTTGGTTTATATTTTTGACATTTTTTCGGACGTTTTTATTTTACAATAATTTCACACCAAACATTGAGATTCTGTCTATTTTTTTCCGAAAACAACTTTACCGTGGTTAGTTTATCAGTAAACACAGTACACACACAAAAATGTATGTTTATGATTAGATTTCTTATTTCATGTTATCTTTCAAGTCTGTCTGCGTGATTATTGTATTTTATTCTTAGCATTAGTGTTCGGCTGGTCAATTGTTTTATGCCAATTGGTGGCTTCACATACTTAACTGTAATTTCCAATTAGTATAATATGGGCCTCTTTATCATATAGTTAACGCGTGGTTAAATTAACCAAGTTGTCTTTATCATAAGGTTAATTTAACCATGGTTAACACCGTGGTTAACTTAACCACGGGTTAAATTTTTGTCTTTATCATACCGTGGTTAAGTTAACCACATCGTCTTTATCATATGGTTAATTTAACCAAATCGTCTTTATCATATGGTTAAATAAAATTTTGCCTTGAATCAAGCGTGTGGTTAATTTAACCACGCCGTCTTTATCATAAAAAATTTAACCACGGCCTTAACTTGTCTTTATCATACCGTGGTTAAATTAACCACAGAACGTCTTTATCATACCAGCGTGGTTAAATTAACCACGTGGTTAAATTAACCACGACGCGTCTTTATCATACAAATTTAACCATGGTTAATTTAACCACAGGGTGGAATTCCTATTCAAAAGTTAACCACGAAAGGCTTTCGTGGTTAAGGGGCTAAATTGTGATAGTCATGTGTACATTATGGATCATAACTATTCACAATTTCAACCGATTTCAGCATGTAATAAGTCAAATGAAAGCTGAATAATTGATCTATTCAGTAAAGCCTATTTCATTGTTTGATACCGAACGTATTAATCAAATAATTTGATTATAAACAGATCTCTGGCTTAAGGGGGGGCTACCTGTATAAGTGAAAATTTTAGGTTCTCCGATTCGCTTCAAATTTGCACACAATGTAGCCCTAGTAAAGGCGCATCACAGATGTAACAAACTGGAACCAACACTTTTGCGAATTTTTTGCTTGGGTCCCCCAAATGTTCAATTTTACGAGCAAATCCTAGGCGCAAAAAATGTTTTTTGTGGCTGTAGAGCGTCCTTTTACTCGAATTTTTTGTTAACAGTGACGAAGGTGATTTTTACATAGCCTAATGTCATATCTCTACCTCTATGAT
This sequence comes from Trissonchulus sp. WLG1_4, assembly GCA_030248245.1. Taxonomy (NCBI): domain Eukaryota; kingdom Metazoa; phylum Nematoda; class Enoplea; order Enoplida; family Ironidae; genus Trissonchulus; species Trissonchulus sp. WLG1_4. Next base: position 4,102 of record JASANF010014898.1, read on the forward strand.
CCATTTTTTAAATTTTTGCCCATGGCCTGAGCAGTGACGCCAAATGTAAAATCACTACAATTTGGCGGGCCCCGAAAACGGCCCTTTTTTCACATTTTGCCTTTGATTTCTGGTTTGAAAACACATATCAAAAATCTGGTTCAGTTATCAGTGCGTCTGTCAATGTATTTACATAAACAAAAGTACGCCAAAAAGGCCTAAAAGTAGCCCTTAGTTGGACATTTCTAGCACAAACCACATAAAGCCAATCGGGCTGAAACTTGGCATAGTAGTAGCCCACATTTATGCTCAAATTCGTGTGATCCCGATTATTGACATGTGTTTTGAAACCAGAAATCAAAGGCAACATGTCAAAAAATAGCATTTTTATGAGTCCGACAAAATTGAGTGAGTTTACATTTAGCGTCACTGCTCAGGCCATGGGCAACAATTTAAAAAATGGATCATAGAGGTTGAGATATGACGTTAGGCTATCGAATCACGTAAAAATTAGCTTCGTCAGTGTTAACAAAAATTTCGAGTAAAGGGACGCTTTGTGACCACAAAAAACTTTTTTGCGCCTAGGATTTACATGTAAAATTGAATTTTTGGGATCCCTTAGTGAAAAATACACAAGAGCATTCGTTCCGGTTTGCTGCATCTGCAATGCGCCTTCACTAGGGCTACATTGTGAGCAAATTTGAAGCGAATCGGCGAACCTAAAATTTTCACTTATACAGTAGCCCCCTTAACTGTCGTTTTACCATTATACAACTGCATTGTAAACAAAGTTGTTTATGTACCACTGATCCATACGTACGATTGTATATAACTGCTGATACATGTACAGTACTGTGCTATGCAAAAAAAGTTCCCTGTTCGTCGCTGTACGCCAAGCTTTATTCGTCGCCAAAAGTGGCCATGGTTGGCCAGAAACGGAGGAATAAAATTTTTTGTTAAAAAGTGGGCTTGAACCATTTTCAACGTAATACAGTGAAAATATAATTTTTTCGTTTATCCGGCCAACCTTTTGGTCAATTTTGCGAAAATTGGTAACTTTTTGGCTTTTCGCAAAGGATGAGAGTCGTCGTACGCCGACGAACAGAGAACTTTTTTACGCGCTGTATGAGGGGCGGAATGGGGGAACGAAACCCGAAAATTTGAGTAAAATTGCGTAAAAATAGCACTTTTTCAAAAGTTGTGCAAAAATTTGCCAAATTTTCGGAATTTTTGGTCAATCAGGGAGGACGGGTTAACCAAAATTTGCCCAGAGAGCCCTCCATTTCGACCCAATTACATTTATGTAATTAGGTAATGGGCAATGTACAACTTCCTTATATCGCCCACTGACCAGGGCTTGTGATAAAGATGCAATGTTTTAACGATGGTTGAATTAACCACGCCGTGGTTAACTCTGTATGATAAAGACGCCATTTTTAACAATGGTTAAATTAACCACGCCGTGGTTATGATAAAGACACTTTAGTTTAACCATGGTTAAATTAACCACACCGTGGCTAACTCAGTATGATAAAGACGCGATAGTTTAACCATGGTTAAATTAACCACGCCGTGGTTATTTTACACTAGTGTTATGATAAAGACGCAATATTTAACCATGGTTAAGTTAACCACGCCGTGGTTAAGTTAACCTCGCCGTGGTTAAATCTCGCTAACCAGCCGTTAACCAGGCGTGGTTAATTTAACCACGGCCTTAACCACGCGTGGTTAACTTAACCATCTTATGATAAAGACGACCCGTGGTTAAGTTAACCATGGTTAACTTAACCACGGTTAAATTAACCATATGATAAAGAGACCCTATGAGTTTAGCAAAAAAATCTGTGAAAATTCAACTAAACTACTACTACTACTGCTACTCAGAACTACATATGCGGTGACAAATGTAGTTTGGTAAATGAGAAGGGAAGACTCTGCTCCGAAGTAAACTTTAGTCCCAGGGGATTGAGGGAACCCCACTCACAGCGGTGTCACGCCGGAGACAAAGAATGAAAGAGCGTCACGGCGCGCAGGTCTAATTTTTGAGCCAAAAACCCTCTCTATCTTGGGTGTATTTTAGCAGAACATCGGTGATTCCAATACAATCAGAGCGATTTTTAACTAAATTCGTCCAAACAGTGTCAAAAATTGCTATTTTCTGGCGAGAACTAGGACAAATTGCGTCTGCTTTGGGACAGAGGTCAAAATTTTACAGTATTTAATAAGACATGGTCCCACACTCACACAAAAGGAGGAAAGAACCAGGAATGTAACCAAAATTGCCGTGATGTAGCTGTTAGATATATATTCATAAGGTGTCTGACCATGGTCTTGTAATTTTGCCTAAAAACTTGTCAAAAGTCACCACATCAATAGGTAAAAAAATGGCAAAAATGACCCAAAGTCTCGGTTTTGGCGGTCTCGGAATTTGGTCTCGGTCTCGGTAGTCTCGGTTTCGTGGTCTCGGTCTCGGTCTCGGTCTCGGAAAAAAACCCGAGACTTCCATCCCTAATCGGAGCCCCCGAAAATTTTGCGTTACCACACTTTCACATGTATATATCTGTTATATTACATTGGTGTCAAAAAGTCCAATATCGAGGGGGAAATTGGTGAAATTTTGCACCAAAGATGGTCAGCTATACACTTGGCTTCAGACAATCCCTATGTTGCTCACTTTAAAAACTGTCAAAGTCGCTACTTTTGCGACAGCAAAGGGTAAACATTGTGTCAGTCTTGAGAAATCTGGTTCAAAATTTAGTGAGTTAAGGAGAGGAGGGTCCGACCGAGTGGGGGGATGGGTCATGGGTGCCCAAAATTTTTGTGCTGTTATGTATGCGTTCAATTCGCATGTCTTTGGCTGTCTTGAATCAAACCGATGGCTTGTCATACCGTTTCGAAGCTACTGTAAATTTACAAAACAATATAAAGTAGTTCCTACCATGGCAATACAATATGAAGAGAAATGGATGAGCGGATGGACTCATTAGGAGAAATCGAAGGAGAGACAGGTGGTTAATGGTGGTGGGTGGTTAATTTGGTCGATGGTGTCGCGGTATGCCCCAAGCAGCCAGGATTTCCCGGTCCGCAGCCTGCTAAGTAGGACCCGTTCGGCCCTTGGGAACCCAGCTTCCGTTTGTGGTGGCACTGGGCCATTGAGGCCATAGATTGCCAGCGCGCGGGGCTGACTGACGCTAGTGAACCACTTCTTGGTTACGTAGCGCCTGATGACAGTTTTAGCCGTGGGCACGTCTATCGGTCTATCGGTTTAATTTCACCAATTTCCCCCAATGTATTGGACATTTTGACACCAATGTAATATAACACATACATGTGAAAGTGTTGTAACGCAAAATTTTCGGCGGCTTCGATTTTGGTCTCGACGGCAGAGACCAAACAGTGAAAATTTTGTAAACTGTTTTTAGGAAAAAATTGACACTTGCACGAGTCTGACTCAAGAACTTCAGCAGCTTTAGAAAAACATATTGCACAGTTACATAGCCCATTATGCCACAAATGGGATTGTTTGAGGCAAAGCAGTGTCCAAGCAGTGTGCAGCTAACCATCTGTGGTGCAAAGTTTCGCCAGTTTCCCCCTCGATACATTTACACGAGTCTGGCTTAAGATCTTCAGCAATTTTAGAAAAACTAGTTGCACTATTATAAAGCCCATAATATTTTGATTTAGTGTGCAGACAAATATTCGATTTGATGCTCGTTAAAATGAGCAACATAAGGATTTATCTGAAGCAAACTCGATCTCCGGCAGTGTGCAGCTGAACGTCTTTGGTGCAAAATTTCACCAGTTTCCTCCTCGATATTGGACTTTTTGACACCAATGTAATGTAATAAGTACATATAAATGTGTTTTAAAGCAAAATTTTCAGGGGCTTCGATTTTGGTCCCGACGCCAGAGACCGAACAATGAAAATTTGGTAAACTGTTTTGAGGTAAAAATTGACACTTACACGAGTCTGGCTTAAGATCTTCGGCAAGTTTAGAAAAACTATTTGCACCATTACAAAGCCCATTATATCTAGTCTTAGTGTGCAAAAAATCAAATGTCAATCTAGCGGCAACGTGATGATATAACCAATGAAAACGTCGCACTTTGCTAGAGCAATTTTTGTTGATTTTGGCAAATTTCCACAGGTCATATCTCGACAACGGGAAGGTGTAGGGAGCTCAGATTTGCATTAATTAACTTTCCTTGAGATGATCTAACATGTGTAAAAATTAGAAAAAAATCGAAGACAAAAGTGCAAACGTGGCCACTTCATGGTCGATTTTCTCAGAAAGTGAGTCATATATGCTTTTTATGTATATATATATATATATATATATATATATATATATATATATATATATATATATATATATATATATATATATATATATATATATATATATATATATATATATATATATATATTTATATATGCTTAGGCCGACTTTTCAAAAAAATAGGCCCAAGAAGGGCCTCTGACCTGAGTCTGACCTCACATATAAACGTTATAGTCGAGCGGAGAATAAAAGCCACGTCCATTTGGCGGGAAATGCACCCATATACACTCCTGGCTATTTCAAGCCAGACTTACGGATAAAAAGCCGAGCTTTTTATCTCAACTTTTATGAATACCGGCCCCGGGCCGGTATTCATAAATGTAGAGATAAAAAGCGCGGCTTTTTATCCGTAAGTCTGGCTTGAAAAAGCCAGGATAAAAAGCTAGGCTTATGCGCAAGCTTGGATTTTTATTCGAGCTTTTTATTTAATCCAGGCTTGTTCAAGCCTGGTTTTTTATCCGAGCTTTTTATTCCTAGTGAAAAAATCAATAAAATATACGTGGGAGCCGGGATTATAATCCGAGCTTGATTTTTATGAATACCATATGCTCGGCTTTTTTTATTTTTTATACCAAAAAGCCTGGATAAAAAGCTGAGCTTGGTTTTATGTATACGAAAAGCCGGGATTTTAAGCCGGGCTTGCTCAAAGCTCGGATAAAAAGCCGAGCTTGCACTTTTATGAATACGGGCGCTGGTTACGGTTGCATAAAAGACAATAGCAAAGAACACAAAAGCAATAAAGTGAAAATTAAATAAATAAATAAAAATAAACAAAATTTTTTGAGTTTTAGGCCAAATTTGGTCCATTGGAGACGTATCGAAAAAATTTTTCAGCTAAGCTTGATTTATTGCCGCTTAGTGGGCAAATGAAGGCTGCGTAAATTCTGCGTATTTATATGTTTGACTGCGTAAATTTAAGGTTCACTGCGTAAATACGTAGTATTTTACGCAAAAAACAATGAGTACCGGTATATACAAACTCCTTCTCAGAGTATCAGATTTGGCCTATCGGGACAAGCCCCTCATTGGTGCTGAAGAAAGGTGTCCGAAAACTCAAACATCGACCCAGATTGGTGTATATAAAATGTTTCCAAAAGCCCCCCCATCCCTCCTTCTAAATACGCCACTAGTGTGGAGCCTTGAGGAAAGTAAAATGAGCTCTATTGTTGTTAATGAGAATTAGGGCCTATGAGACTCGGGGTCTGTGGTGTAGTGGTTAGCATGCTTGACTTCTAAGCAGGCGGCCCGGGTTAGATTCTCGGCGCCTCCATTTCTTTCATTCTTTCTAAATTGGGGCATCCTCTTTCTTTCAACATAGTGGCGACCGTGACAGGACCCGGTCCAACGACACCCACCTCTCCGTGGTGGATCGGAGTCTATTCCTGCCGGAAGAAGCGAAATGGATGTCAACTACGGGGCTCTCTACGGATCGAGCTCCCTGCCTATGTCGGCAACCAGCATATCCATTTACCACTCACCCGTGTTGGGCGCTCCCCCTCAAATCCTGGGGCGTGCCGGGCACAAACAGATCTTACCATCGCTGATTTTTCGTAGCTGAGGCCGGCAATCCTGCCTACTGGCCTCAGCTACTCCTTTTGGCCGGCGATGTGGAAAGGAACTTCGGCCCTGTTCTTACCCCAAAATATCCGTCCGCTGTCTGTACGCGGGCTGTGACCTGGAAAGACTATTCTATACTGTGCCATGCTTGCCGATTGTGGGTTCACAGAAGATGCTGCGGGCTAACTGCGGCTGAAATGAAAGCTGCCGTCCGGTTCACGTGCAGCGGGTGTGCCTTGGTCCAGCATGCTGCTACTGCGGCGGCGGCTGTGCCAGCGACCGCCACAGTGACCGCCCAGCAAACT
>JASANF010014900.1:0-16653 GCA_030248245.1 Trissonchulus sp. WLG1_4
TATATATATATATATATATACATATATATATATATATATATATATATATATATATATATATATATATATATATATATATATATATATATAGTCCTCAAAATTCCAATCTTTCAAACTTTTAAAATAGTTTTAATTCAGGGTTTTTCGAAAACTTAATTCATGATTGTAATTGTAAATAAGTAATCTGGCTAATCTGTTTACAGCGCAGGGCACAGGTACGTTTTACGCAATTGACACTAAACAATAAGTCAGTTGATAAACACAGAACAAAGTTAATTCCTACGCCGAAGTGGTACCCATAGAGTCTGCTTCGTCCAGAACTTTGGCCAACAGCTGTTTCGCTTTGGCGTAATTCAATGGTTCATCGGAGGAGACTAGTTCAAGCGTGTCACCGGGTCCATTTAGAATCATGAAATTAAGTTTCAGCAGTCGTTTACAAGCGTCTTCGCAGGCAAGCGTGCGCGCCTTACGCCGGGTCGGATCTGAGCCGCGACCAATCAGAACGCCGGAAACCGTCACGTGACACACAATGCATTCGTCGGCACGTGATTCAGGCCTGGGAAAAGCTCGAATATCACACGCCAGTCTATGATGACTGCACACCGCTTGCAGTTTATCAACAATAGCCGCGCTGCCCGACAGACCATGAACGTTTAGGCGCAATAGTTTCAGGTCCAACAGCTGAGCTTCATATTTCTCAGGCGGCTGTTCTACGATGTCCATGTCCATGAGATTCTGACTATCACTGGTAGTGGCAGTTGTTGTGGTCGGATTGGCAAGCAGGGTCTCTCGCAAAGGGGCATTACGCCCAGCTGCCAATTCGTCTGGATCGGCTAGAATGTAGCGGTCTGGGGACTCGGGGGTTGTGGCAACTATCAGTTTTGAATCCTGCAGCCGGCGTACGGCCAGGATACAAGCCTGTTCCTTAGCAGCGACCAGAGGCCCGGCAGTGACGCGACAAACTTCCACATCGTAAATAATTAGACTGCCAATGTTGTTCTCATAGTAGAAGTCCCATTCAACTTTGGCCCTAGCGCAGGCAATCTGAATCTTTTCAGAGTCAGAGCGACTATCGGGCACTTTTAGCAGAGCTTCACGCACAGCTGCCACTTTCTGCTCCTGCAGATCATAGCGGGGCAAACGACTGGAGATATGGTTGGGAATGTTGTCATCCGAGTCCGGAATTTCATAGGGCTCGGTTGTGTCCAAATGTACGGCTGCATAGAGCATATTTTGGGAAATGGGGACGTCGGAGACAAAAACGCGGACATGTTTGGTTTTCGGGTCGTCATAGAGGGCGATATAGTTCTTCAGCAGGCATATAATGGTGTCCGCGTAAACTTGTCGCCTAGCTTCAGCCAGCAGCTGCCGATTGGCTACTTCTGAGCCCAGATAAAGTCGTCTGTAGACAACCACTCCGGCAATCATCACACTGAATAACTGTCTAGTCTCAGTAGACCCGCCCCGAAAATGTCTCATATCCAAACGAACCGGGACACCTGCTTCGAGGCAGACGGCCTCCAGGCTTTGCTGAGGATCCCCTCGAATTTCGTGTCGGGGCAGCAGTCGTAATTTGACGCGAATTTCACGAAACAGCACTTCGTGTTCGTCAAACATAAACTGTTCGGGGCCAACAAATGGTGTGGAGCGTTTATCAGGGCTGCTAAAAAGAGCATAGGGACCGCGGGAAAAATTTCCTTTACGGATTTCCAAATCTTTTCGCATCAAAATTTCAAGCGCCTTGCCAATAGCCGCCGTTTTTGCTCCATTGCGATCGCCCAAATAAACTAGCCGACTAATGACAATATCGTCAATCACAATCCAAGCTTCGCGTCTGTCTTCCACAGCCGTGCCTTCAAATTCTATTCTCCAGGGCACCTTTGCTCGATTGCAAACCCAGTTCAGTTTGTCCACCGGGCCGTGCCGAGCGGGCGCAATGGTTAGCTCAGCTCGAATGATAATTAAAGCTTTCATTTTATTCTCCAGTAGGGAATCCTGGACAGGGGGGGCAACAGAGGAGGAGCTAACGAGGGGGATAGGGGGCGGCTTGTGGGGCACGTGTCGGGGTACGATGGCCGGAACCGGGTCAATGCTGCCGTCGTTGTCAGTTAGATCGACAATTAGGACTTTCTGGGGAGGCACGGGCAATTCTTCAATATCGTCCAAAATGTCAGAGTCCCCCCCGGCCGATCCGCTGGAATCACAGTTCCCATTCCCATTCGAGGTTGTGACATTATTGGGTGAATGAACCGAAATATTGTGATTGATCCGAAGCGATGTCTTCTGATCAATAGATGACATCTCAGCATACACAATAGGCCAGCAAGTCAGAAGAATTAATTGAAAATACCCAATAAACAATCTGCAATACAAAAACAAGATAATATCGAGGCATTCTAATGAACAAAAATTTTCCCCAAAATATTTTTTCAGAAATTGCTACGTACGCGTTTTCCACGCCAAATTTTCAAGCGTGTGTGGACCGTGGGAGGCGACAGCCTTCATAAGCGAAGATGGCAAAAGTTTTGACAGCACAACAAATTTTTTTTTAAATTTACCACAGCTCAAACTTTTTTTATATTATTCATTTCCACTACTATTACCTGTTCTATCTGTTCTATCTACAGTGAATGTTTCTGAAATCGCTTGAACACAGAAAGTGAGCTTCGAACAAAAGCTGTTTGGCGCACGGTTTTTTTTTTGCTCAAATTTGTGCTCATTTGAGCATTGGGGAATAAAAATGAGCATTGAGAAATAAAAATGAGTATCAAATGAGCATGGTTGCTATTGCCCAAAAACGTCATCAGGAGTAAAACCTAAGAAACTGTCAAAAAAATTTCCGGAGTCATATTTTACACAAGGGTCCCCCTTTGATTCTTTTGTCGGTTGGAAATTTTTTCGGGTATTTCTAAAACTTAAAACTGTTTCTAAGGCAGCAAGTATATACCAAACCCTAAATTGCTATTCTTCACCTTATGCTTGTATAGTTTATTTCAGCCTATGTAACAAGTAGATAGGGTCGTTCTATCAAGACAAGGGCGTAGCCAGGCGAGGGCGTATATACCTGTGGGAGGCAGGGAATGGGGGGAGTCCCTTCCAAAAAATTTTTTTGATACGTCTTCAATTTAAAAGATTCGGCTTAATACAAAAATTCTCTAATTTTTTTGCTGGGGGCTACCGCCCCCAGACCCATGAGCTAACTAAATTCCCTGGCATTTCTTTCATCAAAACCTGTGCAAGCATAGATGAGTTCATTAGGCTGCATTTGCATGTTTACTAAAGGAGTATCTATCTGTTTATGTCTGAAATGAAGCTTCCATCTTTTGTTTTAATTTTTGTCGAAAATAATGTCTGATACGTTTCCAGTTGACCAAATTTAATCTAAGAATTAAAAAAATCTTTAATAAATTTTTTGGGGGGCTGTCGTTCCTGACCTTTCCATTGTGTGGCTAAAATTAAAAATTACACTTGAAAATCACTGGGTTCCAATGGCTGCCACCTGCGTACGGCTGCGCTGCAGTAGTGATAGTTGTAATAGTAGTACAGTGTAGTAGTAATAGTTTTTACCTTCCTCATTTAATTAAATCGCAATTTACAGTGCAAATGATAAGGTAGCACAATACTGGTGCTGAGACAGACCGCACAATGCTGATTTATCTGTCGAAATTACATACACGATTCGTAACGCATGACATAAAATCATTCAACGTTAAAATATCTGGTTTCAGAGATGTCCAGCCCCAGATCCTAGGGCTGTAATGATGTCTTGCACCAACCCATATTTGAGATCCCAACCCAAATTTGAGATCCAGGGACAATCCCTGGCTCAGATTTGCCTCACTGGGACAAGCCCCTTTCTTGGCGCTAACAAAAAAAGGTGCCCAAAAGCTCCCAAAACAAATTTGTCGCAAATGGCGTAAAATGCTTCAAAATTGAGCAAAAAATATAAAAATTATATATATATATATATATATATATATATATATATATATATATATACTTAAAATTTCACAAAATTTTTAGGCAATCTTAAAAATTTCAGGACAAGACCCCCTCAGACGGAGACCTTGTGTACCTGAATCCCATACATAACGTGGTCAAATTTTGTGGGCGTTTCCGGCCAAATTTTGAGACCCTCCCCCCTGGCCCTGATCAACCAAAAAGTAAAATTTTTAAATTTTTTTAAATTTTTACTAAATTTTGCTCAAATTTTCGGGACCTTGCCGCCCGGCCCCTCGATTTGGTGGGAGGTCCCTTCCCTATCCAATCATACATGTATGATGGTGGCCCTCCTCTCCACTGCTAACTGCCAAAAACACTAAACTGACACTCGCGAGTTCACGAAACCGATCTAACGATAATTTTTCCCATAATTCTATTAATGTCAAATGTCAAAGTTCAGTTCATTGTTCATTGCGAAAAGTTCATTGTCATAATATACTATCACGTCCAATATTCAATAAAAGCCAAAAACGATACAAAACTCTTGGCAAGCGGTTGTCAGACAATTACTAAAAATATTTACTAAAACAATGAGCAATATATATACACAGTACACACACAATGCTGAACAAAACAATAACAACTAACAAATAATAAATCCACAGTCAACAATATGTTTCAGCTCAGAAAAAGGTGAGCATAGCGAGTAACATGGTAGAAACACAGCCACAAATAAAAAGCTATATATTGGCTGGAATTCACAACCTAACACTAACACTAACCTTTTTCCTTAAAAGTTAGTGAAACACTTAAAATTGGCCTACAAACAGGATAAAATTTATATGTTTCACTAACTTTTAAGGGAAACTTAAAGGTTAGTTGTGTTGAGGTGGTAGCGTTAGTGTTAGGTTGTGAATCCCAGCCATTGTGAAATTTTCAATTTGAAGTTTCCAATAAAATTGTTACTGTTTTATTACACTGTTTGTGAATTCCACTGAATGAAACAATGAAATGCACAATAAACTCACAAAAAGATAGTGTCACAAGTTATTCGGACAGGAAAAGTTAACTTTATGTGTTCTGTATCATCTGCGGGGTCGTTTTGTATTGTTACCTAAAATAAAAAAATACATTTCAAAATCAATAACTCACGTAATTTAAAAAATCAATTTAAAAAATCAATTTAAAAAATCAATTTGAGCGAATAACGTGCGGCACCATAAACAGCATATCATACATATACTTCTACGGACGGACTGGTGTCATGTTTATAAACACAACAATGAGAACAATCATTAATTATTGACACACGATGAACAACTAACCAATTTACTACATAAAACGTTTAGAATATTAGAACAAACTTCTGAGCTGAGTATGTATTATTATTCTTTTACATTACTCCGTTTCAAATACGCAATAGTTGTGTTAGTATGCGTATTGATTACTCTCTGTCTTTTAAAGGCGACCTGTGTGGTTAATAGGCTAGCGCGTTCGGTTTCTAATCTGAAGGTTGCAAAATCTAGCTACTAGCTAGCTACTCGGTTATATGTATATAATCTCCTTTACAAGAGATTAGGACCACCTTGCTCGTGCCCACCCAGTAGTCCATCCTCATGTGGTCAGCAAATGGGTACCACAATTATGTGTGAAGCTAAAGGTGTCTGTGTAGGGGATTATGCCTTGATGGGCTGCCACAGGCGGTCAAGCCAGCGGGCAGATATTTACCCGAGGATTACCTTTACCTCCTTTAAAGAGTATACTTCAAGAAAAACCAGAACTCATCCCTAACCTGACCGCCAACCTACCCACTTATACAGTCGTATCCGCTACTAACTTTAGTCAGGACAAACATGTACACTATTCTTCGCACAAGCTTACTGCAAAACTAGTTGGTTACCCTTAACCACGATAACGAATAATTTCATGAGTAAATTATAAAATGCACATGAAACTCACCATTATAAAAATTAAAGGTAAATCTAGATGAAAAATCTAGCTGCGAATTCAATCAAAAATTGCAGCCACTGTTTTGTACATTGTGGACATAAGCATAACTACATAAAAACCACAGCGTCCGACAAGAAAAATTAGCTTAGCAGGAGAAACTTTCACAATAAAATAGCACGGCGCCATTCCTTCAAAAATGGCATCACACTAACGACACCGACTCAGAAAAACAAAAAAAAATAAAAAAGGCTTACCTGCTGCACTTTGTGGTTCATCAGAGCTTTTGACGAAGGTTATGGCAGCAATCTGTTTTCGTTTTTCCCGGTACTCATCAGCAACATTGGCCGCAAGCTCTTGCATTTCATCCATTACTTGTTTCACATACCTGAAAAAGCGACAAACATAAAACCTAATATTGTGTCCAAACGATCTCAGCAAAGCATTTTCTGTAATCTTGGAAAGTTCAAGAAAATAGACGAATCAATGAATAACAAAAATGAAGGTTAACCTTATTCACTTTAATTTTTACCCTTACCTACAAAATTAGCTTTCCCCTTAAATTTATCATTGGGCACGGAACAGGCGGAACTACATATTATATATATATCCTACGTTCAGGAGGGAATATAGTGGAGGACCCGGTGCGCCGCCCCCCCCCCCCACCTCGCATTTTCCCCAAGTAGAAGTGTACACAAGAGTTACCCGCTTTGGTTTTTATGACCTGGCAGGAAAAAATTTCCGATACGTCTTCAAAAGTTGGCCTAAAAATCAAAAATTTCTGGGGTCTAATTTTTTTCTGGGGTCCGTCGTCCGATTTGCTTCCCTGCCTTTTTCTGTCGTACAAGCATGTGCACATGTATATATATATATATATATATATATATCAGGGTTTTTTTTTTCAAAATCGGCATTGTGTAAATGTTGTGTAAATTAAGAATTTGCTGTGTAAATTAAGGGTATGTTGTGTAAATTTTTAAAAGTGAGTATTTTAGCATTTTTTAGGTAAAAATTGACCGTTTTTTCACGTGAAAAGTAATATTTCGACTTTGAGACTCGGACTACATGCGAACATAAAAAATGAGTTAATTGAAAATTTTTGCGTTTTTGTCAGTTCAAGTATCCGACACGCCAGGGCAAGCCCCCCTGAAATTTCGAAAAATCTGAAACAAGCCCTAACACCCAGGCCGAGACCCCGTGTACATGCATGGTTTACACAGATGGAGAGTTGTTCTATCAGCCAGATCCTACTCATTTTTTTCAAATCCGGGTGTAAAACTTTTACAGTAGTTTGACGTAGGACAAGAAATCGCACAGACAGGCCCAGCGTGGCTGATTTTTCACTGTCAACTTTAAAGTGCATAAAAACGAATGCTAAAATAAAAAAAATCATAAGCCGTTTAAGAGCAGAAACTGAAAATTTCTTGTTTTGGGGTCAAAAATTAGACTTAATTTTGTTAGGACAAAGAGGTCACAGGCACAAATCGCCACTTCGCGAATTTTTGTAATTTTTACAACCAAAATAGGCCGTTTCATCAACTTCTGGGGCAAAATGGGGCTGTGTAAATCAGTGTGTATTTTTATTTTTTGCTGTGTAAATTAGGCGGCCGATGTGTAAATACACCCTATTTTACACAAAAAAAAAAAACCCTGATATATATATATATATATATATATATATATATATATATTATATATATATGTATATATATATATGTGTGTGTGTGTGTGTTTATTTACTTAATACACTGTCACTGTGCAGTGCAATTTAGCAGTGCAATGTACTTAATACACTGTGCAGCGCAGTGCATCGTCTTAGCTGTTTTACCGCTATAAAAACGAGTGATTTTTTGTAATATGTAATGTTAAAACACTTCGTAAAATTTACAGATATACGAGCTCGACGCTAGTGGGCCCGCTGGTGTGCAATTTTTACCATGTTAATCAATTTGTTAATCAAGTTAGCAAGGTTTTTCATAATCTGACCAAAAAAGTTTTTTCCTTGGGTAGAAACCTGGCTATAAATTTTTTAACCCCCCCTCCCGAAATTTCATCCCGGATCCGCCGACCGCCACTGCCTAACTCACCCATGCTGAGCATACGACCACAAGTTTCAATTCAAGTATACCCTATTTTACTCTAACAACTTTCGAACAATAGAAATAACTCAGAATACTATGTATATAGTAGGAATATCACCAATAATGAAATAAATAAAGCATATAAATGAACTGATATGACACAAAATTTACTTGACAAAATAATAAAAATGTTTGTTAATTTGCAAAAATAAAAAAAGGAAACTCACGTGCATCCTAAGAATTCCACGTTGATGAAGACTTGAGACAGACAAATCAACCGCTCACGTGGCACACCACGACCCCAGTTGTTCTCCAAAAATGTACGTCTCAGTTGCCACATCTCATCACTCTCCCATGGCAGTCGCATGTTGTCTGTGACTGGAAGCTGCAGTTGACAGTCTTCGCTGTCACTTCCTTCAGCCATATCTTTTGCGTGAATTAGTTGGACTAGAATGCGCAATCGAACAGTGTTAGCAACGATCACACTGAAACGGGGGGATTATTTTCAGCTATCATGAGGCCCACCCCATTTTTTAATAAAGTATACTATATAGAAAACCCGCTGGCATATATGTACATTTTTTATTTTCGGACAAAATTTCATGTGGGGGGGGCGGGGGCACAAGTCGCCATTAGACATACTTACTTATAGGCGAAAAAAACAGTGTTTATACGTCCGCAATAATTAGGCTTCACTAAACACTGATAATAAAAACTAAAATGAAAAAAGGACACAAACACCAACCGGTCACCACACCACAGAGACATAACTATAATGAAAAATTGAAAAGGCCCAAAAAGTAGTCTCATCTGTTGATAAGATTTTTTCTGAAAATTTAGATTTTTTTTAGTACCTAAAGGCTGAGCCTAGGCCTAAGCCTGATACTAAGCCTAATCCCCAAACTAAGCCTAAGCCTAGGCCCAAGACTAAATTGAAGCCCAGTTTGAATTTGGTCAAAAATTGGGGTGTGGGTAAAATCCGGCCCCGGCCCGGTCCCGACTTTCAGTGGGTAAAACCCGGCCCCGGACATGCAACTGGCTTAGCATTTTGAAAAAATGTTTGAAACTGTATTTTGCATACGCGCGCTGGCATGTGCAGAGGCTTGAGAGAAGACGAACCAAATTTCCATTAGAAGCTCTAAAAAAGTGTTGCGACAGCAATCGAAACAACTATCGAGTTAAATTTAGGGATGTCGCGGATATCCGCATCCGCGGATGATCCGCAACGTTTTGACATCCGCATCCGCAAAAATTTAATGCGGATGTGCGGATGTTGCTGATTCGGGAGATGACACTACAAATGTCGACAATCAGGCGCAATTCTGATTTTTTCGTGCATGTATACACAAATATTAGCTCTTGCAGCAGTGTATTGAATCGTCATCTTCATGATTTTAATCCTCATCGGTGCTCAAAATTTTCATTTTTTTTCTAACGTTACGTTGACTACAACTCACAAAATCTCATATAATATACTGACGCGTAATAGAACTGAGTTCTGCATTATTGAGAAACCAGCCTGCTGAGATTGTAATCAATCAGTATCAGTTGTTAACCACGCAGAATTTACATATATATATAGTAGATTTAGCATTTTGAAACTTTGAAATTTGAAGTACATGCACCAATAACTATATATTGTATATATACACAGCAGCAAGTAGCCAGAATGTTAAGCCTTTGCCATTGGGTTGACATAAGGTTATATAACCAATGGCGTTTAAGGTAGTAGTTCCATATTCGCAGTGACGCTTTTTTCAGACAAATCCGTAGACTATGTGTAAAGAGACTATGAGTTTCTTATACTAAATCAAAAAACACCTAAAGCATTTTTCATTTGGTGTAAAATATGATGGTCAAGACTAGCTACCACGTTGGCTTACTGAACTGTAAGCCAATGAAGTAGCTAGTCTTAACTTGGGATTGGATTTTATCAGTGATCAAAACGTGATAGTAGACAGTTTTGAGGCTTGTTTCGAAAAAATGTAGCCATTTTATTCCTGCTTTACAGATTGTTCCGAAAAAGAACTTTGAAAATAGCCTTATGTAAAAAAAACTGCGATTCTGGAACTACCACTTTAAAACAAACTGTCAATGGCGGCGCAAGAGGTAGAAGATATGAAATAGGAATACAGACCTTTTATATAGTTTGGTGTGGTGCAACTGAGGCGGGGGGGGGGGGAAATTCAAAGTGATATTTTTTCACCGTGAAAACACGTTTTTATAGGTTTTCGCATGCGCTGAGTTCATTTTTAGCACTTTCCAAGCGAAAAAACGTTGATTTATACCTTTTCGAAAAATTTCAATTTTTGTCGAAAATCATAGTTTTTCGACATACTGGGGCTAATCATCGAAAATTATGACCAATACAGTCGTAATACGAGCCTGAAGTTTGATCGTCATAAATTAACACATAATAATATACTTAATACAGCTTTGTTTGTAACATATTTAGCTCACTCATACTAAAAATCTTAATTTTGCCAACTAAAAAAAGAGGCTAAATATGCATAGTTAAATTGAGCTTACATATAAAAAGTTTTAGTTTCTTTTTGCGTAGACATTAAATTTATTACATTTTTTTAGAAAAATATGCATCTTTGGTCATAAGTAGCTATTTCTAATGAAATGGAATGTCATAAATACAATCTGAAAACGTCACTGATGCTCAGCACCAAGCTGGCACTGACAGTCAAAGTTAGGTTTAAAAGTGCAGCTTTATTTATGATTCCACAGTAGCAAGGGTCCTTTTATTTGATGCAAGCAACTAAGACTAACCTTTGCTGACCCGCCTACTAAGCCTAAGCCTAAGCCTGAGGCCTAAATTACAGAAAAAAACCTGCTAAGAAGCATCAGAAATAACTTTACTACACTAAAAAACACTAACTAGCTTTATATTTTAATAAAATTTGCAGCTATAGCCCGGAATTACTACGGAACCGTACTTGTGCTGTAACGCTTCGATCAGCCTGGTCCTGGTGGCTTCAGAAAAAGTTCTGTAACTTTTCAAAGCCTGAACCGATTTACAAAATTTTTTCAGCATTTAGTAGCTTAGAAGTTGCTCTTTCAATGGTAACAGCAGGTTTTCATTTGATTCAATATTTTTGACTAAATCTAATTTTGCGCAAAAAATTTCATGTAAAGTTTAATTTTTGGACAAAGTTTGATTTCCAGCTAAAGCTTACATCCTACAAACTTCTAACCTAGCCTATTCGAAAGAGCGTTCAATTTTGACCCCCCCTAGGTTTGGGGGATATAGGGGGACTCCGGATCATTAGTCGAAAAAATGCCGTTTTTCCGACTTATTCGACCCCTAAGGGTTTTAACACCAATAGTTTCACTTCAGATTTTTATTAAAAGGGGCGACAGCTGTTTTGGGGGCTAGAGATCAGATTGGGGGCATGGCTGACGATGGGGGTTTCATATTTTTATTAAAAGATGGGGTAGGAAGCGAATTAGAATCGAAAATAATTCCCCCCCCCCCGCTTCAGTCTGACCGTTTGGTGTATCTCGTTTAAGTCTCATTCTTGTTTATACGTGTAATTTTAGTAACTTTTGGTGAAAAATTACTAACCATCACTAACTTGCCTAGAACGTATTCTAAAAAGATCCGCATCCGCATCCGCGCGGATGTCAGGAGTCGACATCCGCATCCGCATCCGCGGATGTCAAAAAAGTGACATCCGCGATATCCCTAGTTAGATTTATTATTTTATGTGTGAGCTGTGAGTGGGATCAAGTGCAGTTGGGGGGGGGGGATAGTGGACCTATTTTTTGGAGTAGAGCACCTTGAGGAAAGCATTTTTTGTAATAGAACCCCTATCCACAAATTTGGATTTTCTGAGCTATGGCCTATGACCCCTTGAATTTTTTTTCAGTGTTTTTGGAAGTGAACGTAGGCCAAAGTTCGAAGCCAAAAATGGCTATAATCTTTGTTTTTGGGTAGTTCTGAGTGCGTTATGATGTTGGAAGGCATCGTCTAGGCTTAGTTGGCAGAATTCTCTAGGCTAAAAACTGGCAGGGTTTTTTCTGAAAATTTCGTTTTTTTATTGCTTAAGCCTGAACCTAAGACTAAGCCCGAACCTAAGCCTAAGCCTAAGCCTGATACTAAGCCTAAGCCTAAGCCCCATACTAAGCCTACGCCCTAAGCCTAAGTCTAAGCCCAAGCCTAAATTAAGGTCAAGTTTGAATTTGGTCAAAAATTGGACGTTTCTGGCGAATTTGGCCAATTTTTTCGGCAGGAACCCGGTCAAAGAGCCTTTGTTTTGATCCTAAAAATTGCAAACAATAATCCGGACACCATTTAGACACGATTAGAACGGCGAAAATACAAGGGCTTCGGAAAAAAATTGCAAAAACGTCCCTCACTGAGGGTTCAACTTTCGGGGGGTCGTATCACTCGGATCTCAGAAAAAATAGGCCCACTATCCCCCCCCCAACTGCATTTAACCCTGTGAGTGTGCGTGTGCAGTGTATTTTGAAAATCAATCAAATATCGACACAAGTTTGGATTTAGGCTTAGGCTTAGGCTGAGTCGATCCCAGAGTTAACAATAAGCTTAGTTTGGGCTTAGGCTGAGGCTTAGGCTTAGTTTGGTAATTTTGAAATTTATATATTTATGTGATGAGCCTTGCTGTAACTGAAGCTACGTAAATTTATTAAACTTACTCAAAATGATAAGCCAGTGCTACAGGGGGCCGGGGTCGGATTTTCTTCATTGAAACGAAAGTCGGGGCCGGGCCCGGATTTTACCCACAGGCCACACCCAAAAATTAGATGATTCTGGTGAGCTTGGCCAATTTTTTGGAACGAACTAGGTCTCAGTGCCATTGTTTTGATTCTAAAGAATTGTAAATAATATTCCGACTCCCAACGGAAAAAACACGGATTTCTGGGAAAAAAGTTGCGAAACTATTCCTCACGGACGGTTCAGATTTCGGGGGGTCAAATTTCAAGAAATCTAAAAAATATAATAGGGGTTTTTGCAGCAAAAATGCTTCCCCAAGGTGCTCTACTCAAAAAATAGGTCTACTATTTCCCGGTAATATTTAAACGTACAAAGGTGGCGCTCCTGAAATGTGGGTTTTGGCCATTATTTTAAGGTGGCGCTCCTGAAATGTGACTTTTCAAAAAACGGCAGTTTGGGGCAATTTTAGATACACAATGGCAAGCTGGTACAAAAGTATGCCTAAATACAAAAAATGAAGTTGATTGATACAAATTAGCATTCACTGTAGGCCAAACGTGAGTGGAATTTCGGCTTGCGATTTCTCTTCGCAAGTAAGTAGCTGTTGCACAATCAATAGCTCATTTTGCTCGCCTCAACGTGATCGAGCGGTCGCAAAAAGTCATTTTTGATGAATATGATTGATATATCGAAAAACACTAAAATCGCGATTTTTGAAAAACATAAATTTGGCTAAATTTTTTAGATACTATTGATTTGCCAAAAATCAAATTTTGCGACCGCTCGAAGATGACAAGGTGCATTTATGTGCCAAATTTTAACTTTTTTTGTTGAGCCAATTTTTTAAAATCGCAAGCCGAAAATTTGCGTTTGTATTCACGCGCACTATAGTTCTGTCTCATGCAGAAAGTATTGCGTTAGTTCACAAAATAATTATACCACACTCAATAAAACCCCAAAAATTTTTAATTACGTTTCAGTAAAACACAACTGCTAGTGTTTTTCAGCCTTTCAAACTCATTACATACGTGTAAATGCACTGGCTTGTGAAGGCATTTCCGTGAAAATCTATTTTTCTTGACGAAATTTGCTCAAAAATGTTCAAAATATATTTTATGTGATATGTACATCATATTGAAGGAAATTCACTTCTGATCAACTTTTGTTCTTACGATGCATGTTTGTTTTTGCGCGTTTTCAAAATAATGGCCAAAACCCACATTTCAGGAGTGCCACCTTAAAAACGCGCAAAAATATACATGCATCCTAAGGACAAAAGTTGTTCAGGCTTGAATTTCCTTCAATTTGATGCGCATATCACATGAAAAATTTTTTCAGCTTTTTTCAGCAAGAAAAATAGATTTTCACGGAAATTGCTTGACAAGCCAGTGCATTGTACACGTATGTAATGATTTTGGAAAAACACTAGCAGCTGTGTTTTACTTGAACATACTTAAAAATTTTCGATGTTTTATTGACTGTTGTGTAACTTTTTTTGTAAAATAAAGCAGTATTTTTTGCATGATGCTGAAATAAATTGTGTGTGAATACAATCGCTAATTTTCGGCTTGCAATTTTAAACAATTGGCTCAACATGAAAACGTAAAATTTGGCACATTAATGCACCTTGTTGTCTTCGAGCGGTCGCAAAATTTTATTTTGAAAAAATCGAAAGTATTTAAGAAATTTAGTTAAATTTACGTATTTCGAAAATCGTGATTTTAGTGTTTTTCAACATTTCAATCATATTGATCAAAAATGACGTTTTGCGACCGCTCGATCACGCTGTGCAAGTAAAATGAGCTATCGGATGTGCGACAGCTATCTAGTTGTGAAGAGAAATCGCAAGCCGAAATTCCACTCACGTTTGGTCTACAGTGATTGCTAATTTGTATCAATCAACTTCATATTTCGTGTTTGGGCATACTCTAACACCGGCTTGCTATTGCACATCTAAATTTGGCCCGAGATTGCCGTTTTTCGAAAAGTCACATTTCAGGAGCGCCACCTTATATTTAGCAAATGTATAATTTGATCATTATTTTTCTAAATAGGTACATACTGGAGGTTTACTAGGTAATTTTTGCAATAATTTATGACTTTTCACGTTTTTCCTGTTGGGCCGCAACCTATTGGTCTTTAATTTTGATTCTAATATCTTAACACAGTGCTAGCGTTAAAATGTCAATGTGCGGAGTGTGTTTTACATGTATTTTGCCGTGGTTTTGCGTTTGTCTCCACTAAAATGCCTAGTATAATGACTAAATTGCTTTCGTGGATGTTGAAAAGGTGATTCAAAAATACAGAAGTCTGACAAACAGAAATGGCTTAAGAATCGAACCTGTGCTCTCATAATCACGAATCCACCAAAATAATCACTCGGCCACACAGGTGTTACAGGTTTTTTACTATGAGATATTACAGTACTAGTACTGTTCGACTTTAAAGAATATGTATAATAGAGTGCCTGCTTGCAACGCTTGTACCATTTTGCATTTCTTACAGTTTGCGAAATATTGTTTCATCATATTATGTTTAGTACTTTATAGGTGTGAAAGTTACAGCAAAACGTATAAACATTGTGGTGGCGTGCTTATACAGAGCAAAAGTTAGTGATTCGCATCTATTAGGATCTTTTCAATGTTTGTTAGATGATTTATCTGCGTTTCATGTACCTGTAGTACCAAGAGTACATAATAGCGTCTCACTCTATATAGAAGAAGAGTGAGACACTCTCCAGCCTGCCTGTGTTCTAGCACAGGCAGATGCGCTGGTCGTTTTCAGGCTACATGTTGACATTCTATGCAACATGTGACTGGCCAATCAGCGCGTAGATTCCATGCGTAACACACTTTAGTATATAATCGCTGATGCGTTGATAAGCATTAAGATAGAGTTAAAAGCTTAATAACTCATTATTTATTCATAGTCTGCTTGCAAAAACATTAAAAAAGGTTTGGAAATACCTCTAGGGATATTTTGGCAAACTTTCAGCGAAGTTGATTGAGAAACTTTTGAGATATAAACATTTCTGAATTTCTTCAAAGTTTCTCAATCAAGTTCGCTAAAAGTTTGCCAAAATATCCCCAAAGGTATTTGCAAACCTTTTTTAATGTTTTTACAAGCAGACTATGAATAAATAATGAGTTATTAGCCTTTATCCCTATCCCGTTTTATGATTGGAGCACGTGCACAGGCGTCGGCCAATCAGAGAATAGAAGCTCGCTTCTGATTGGCCAGTCACATGTTGCATAGAATGTCAACATGTAGCCTGAAAACGACCAGCGCATCTGCCTGTGCTATAACACAGGCAGGCTGGAGAGTGTCTCACTCTTCTTCTATATAGAGTGAGAAGCTATTATGTACTCTTGGTAGTACTTAGCGGGGAGTTCAATCTGCAGGAGTTGTATGGGATCCATTATTCGCGCCATCTATACATAAGCAAAATGCGTTTGTAGATGCTTTGTTTTCAAGAGGGTTTCAGCAAAAAGTATTTAGCCCAACGAGAGAAGGGTCAATTTTAGATTTAGTTTTTGAAACTGAGCCAAACTTGGTTGAGAATTTGAATATTGATGTTCTCTTAGCAACCAGTGATCATTCTATTGTTAAGTTTGTTTTAAACTTAAAAAAATCAAACGCTGCTGACAATCACAAAAAGATTTTACGACTGAAAAAATGCAGACGAGCTAAGCATTATGATTTCATTAGAAATGATTAACTGGAGTGACTTTTTCAGTAACTGTAACAGTTTAGATGAAATGTGGAACGCATTTGAGTAATTTTGCCACCTTTTGTTCAGTACGTATGTATGTACCAATGAAAACTGTCGGCTCACAGCGTAGAACTAGATATCCTGAAGTCATACGCAAGTTGTTACAAGAGAAATCAAAATTTTATCGATTACACAAGCTGCTAAATACGCAGGAGTCAAAACAAAATTACAAAGCAAAGGCAAAACTTTGTTCAAAACAAGCACGTTTTGCGAGTAGATTTGAA
>JASANF010014908.1:0-36592 GCA_030248245.1 Trissonchulus sp. WLG1_4
TGAAATCGACATCAATCGCTTAGATTTAAGGAGCGCTTTAAAATGAGGGGTCACATTACCCTGTCACGTGAGTGTACCCTAAGATATTCATTTTGGGGTAATCTGAAGTGCCAGGTGGTCATGTGACCCCTCTTTCGAAAGCCCTGGATGCGAGCAATCCAATGATACCATTCTTGTGTCCGTCCGAGTTCCTAAAGGCCAGTTATTGCGCCTTTAAGGAATGCGAGAAAAAGAACACTTTTCGTAATGTAGTAATCACGATTTAATTATGATAACAGTGTTGTATGGGGCGAATTCCTTTAAAGTCCCTATAACGTTTGTTATGCGGGTCGTAGCGACTTGGGAGTTTCATTATTCATTTGGTGAGATAAAGCGCTTTCGATTGATGGGTCACATGGACCCCCTTACTTAAAAGTTGACGTTTGGCTTTACCTCGGCGCCCTTACAAACTTTAATCAGCCCATGTGTTTGAAGCAGTTTTTATCAAAAAGATCGTTACTGATTTAAGACTAAGATAAATAAGACGTTTGGGTTCTTGTGAGCTCCCAGCTAAAAGGGTAACATTTGCAATCCGTTACATAAAAATGCAAATGGCAACTTTGCCTAAGTTCATTGCTTTTGATTTTCATCAACAGTATTATGAGTTATTTAATGTCATGCTTATATATTAAGCAGTAAAATAGTAAACTATCGTATCAGTAATTAGTAACAAATGCTAATATAGTAAATAATATGAATATATATTATACAATATAAATATACAATATACACTATAAATAATTACATAATTACATAATATTTACATAATATGAACTATACTAAAAATAATGATAATGACAGATTCTTCATCATACTTCTCAATACTTCTCAAAAATGGAGTACAACCTGTGGTAAGCGTGGCACAAGGTATAATTTTTTGATAAAAAGTGTCTGGGGCTGATTACAGCGGTTTTTGTCCGGGCGCCAAGGTCAAGACTAACGTCAACTTTTAGTAAGGGGGTCATGTGACCCATCAATCGAAAGCGCTTTATCTCACCAATTGAATAATGAAACTCCCAAGTCGCTACGACCCGCATAACAAACGTTATGGGACTTTAAAGGAATTCACCCCATAGAACACTGTTATCATAATTAAATCGTAATTACTACATTACGAAAAGTGTTCTTTTTCTCACATCCTTAAAGGCGCCATAATTGGCCTTTAGGAACTCGGACGGACACAAGAATAGTATCATTAGATTACTGGCGTGCAGGGCTTTCGAAAGAGGGGTCACATGATCACCTGGCACTTCAAATTACCCTGAAATAAATATATCAGGATACGCTCACGTGACACGGTCATGTAACCCATCATTTTAAAGCGCTCCTTAAATATAAATGATTGATGTCAATTTCACGGTTGTCCGTCGTTCCTAATGTCCATTATGGGCCTTTTAAAATCCAACCTTTGTGACTAATCAAAATCAGCCCATGTTGGATCAGATCTCTACATTTCAGTTTAAACCATTTCTTTACATTTCAATTTGAACCATTTTTTAATTCAACAAATTTTAGCATATTCAGATGCGCTGGACTTTTAGTTGTCAAACCAGTCTAAACTAGAACGCACTAAACTTGTAGATATCTACTAATTTATATAAGTCTTTATACAATTATATACTATTACCAAAAATAACGGATAATGACAGATTCTTCATCACTCCCACTTTTCAAAAATGTAGGTACAACCTGTGGTAAGCGTCAATGCACAAGGGGCATAATTTTTTGATAAAAAGTGTCTGGGGCTGATTACAGCGGTTTTTGTCCGGGCGCCAAGGTCAAGACTAACGTCAACTTTTAGTAAGGTGGTCATGTGACCCCTCTTTCGAAAGCCCTGCACGCCAGCAATCCAATGATACCATTCTTGTGTCCGTCCGAGTTCCTAAAGGCCAGTTATGGCGCCTTTAAGGATGTGAGAAAAAGAACACTTTTCGTAATGTAGTAATTACGATTTAATTATGATAACAGTGTTCTATGGGGTGAATTCCTTTAAAGTCCCATAACTTTTGTTATGCGGGTCTTAGCGACTTGGGAGTTTCATTATTCGATTGGTGGGATAAAGCGCTTTCGATTGATGGGTCACATGACCACCTTACTAAAAGTTGACGTTAGTCTTGACCTTGGCGCCCGGACAAAATCCGCTGTAACCAGCCCCAGACACTTTTTATCAAAAAATTATGCCTTGTGCAACGCTTACCACAGGTTGTACTACATTTTTGAAAAGTATGATGAAGAATCTGTCATTATCATTATTTTTAGTATAGTTCATACAAGTTTAGTGCGTCTAGTTTAGACTGGTTTGACAACTAAAAGTCCAGCGCATCTGAATATGTTAAAATTTGTTGAATTAAAAAAATGGTTCAAATTGAAATGTAAAAAATGGTTTAAACTGAAATGTAGAGATTTGATCCAACATGGGCTGATTTTGAATAATCACAAAGGTTGGATTTTAAAAGGCCCATAGCAGACAATAGGAATGACGGACAACCATGAAATTGACATCAATCGCTTAGATTTAAGGAGCGCTTTAAAATGAGGGGTCACATGACCCTGTCACGTGAGCGTACCCTGAGATATTTATTTCGGGGTAATCTGAAGTGCCAGGTGGTCATGTGACCCCTCTTTCGAAAGCCCTGCACGCCAGCAATCCAATGATACTATTCTTGTGTCCGTCCGAGTTCCTAAAGGCCAATTATGGCGCCTTTAAGGATGTGAGAAAAAGAACACTTTTCGTAATGTAGTAATTACGATTTAATTATGATAACAGTGTTGTATGGGGTGAATTCCTTTAAAGTCCCATAACGTTTGTTATGCGGGTCGTAGCGACTTGGGAGTTTCATTATTCAATTGGTGAGATAAAGCGCTTTCGATTGATGGGTCACATGACCCCCTTACTAAAAGTTGACGTTAGTCTTGACCTTGGCGCCCGGACAAAAACCGCTGTAATCAGCCCCAGACACTTTTTATCAAAAAGTTATACCTTGTGCCACGCTTACCACAGGTTGTACTCCATTTTTGAGAAGTATTGAGAAGTATGTTGAAGAATCTGTCATTATCATTATTTTTAGTATAGTTCATATTATGTAAATATTATGTAATTATGTAATTATTTATCAGTGTACATTGTATATTTATATTGTATAATATATATTCATATTATTTACTATATTAGATTTTTACTAATTACTAATACTAATAGTTTACTATTTACTGCTTATTATATAAGCATACATTAAATAAACGTGATCAACCCTAATGAACAATCAAAAGCAATGAACTTAGGCAAAGTTGCAATTGCAATTTTTATGTAACGGATTGCAAATGCTAGCCCTTTATGGGGCTCACAAGAACCCAAACGTCTGAGGGATCTTAGGTACAGGTAAACGTGGCCCACGGAACGATCGTTCCAGAAACCTAGTAAATCCTTCAACACGAAGACGGATAAGTTTTCACTTTTCAACAAACTTTCAAATGAATTGACATCGTCACATAACAAGTAGTGTTGTTTTAGTATATATAAAAAGTTTAGTTTAGTTTTGATACAGTTATAAGTGTTCGGATCGGTTCCACTGGAACCGACTAGAACCGGAACCGGAACCGGAACCGGAACCGAAGGTGTTAGTAGAACCGGAACCGGAACCGGAACCGGAACCGATGCAATTTCGGAACCGATAGCAGTTTTCAGGTTTCTGTGAAAACAAAATTTTTTGCTCGACAGTGAACGTTAGTTTATATTTTTGATACACTCCAATGGACTAAATTGGGCCTAAAATTTAAAATTTTCTCCACATATTTTCTGTAGGCTGCCGCAACACGCCCATGGAACTTTTTCGCTTAGTATTCCTTACTTTTCTCGTTATGAAAGCGTATCAATGTGTATCAACATATAGGTATGAGTTACATCCTTGTGTTACAGGATTTGTTTGTGCAAAATACGGGGCAAATGCTCACGATTTTAAAGTTTTGCTCATCAAAATTGAAATTTTGCTCAAATTTAGCTAACCGCTCTTACGGTCCCCTCTTTGATTTTTTGGTCTTCAAAAAAATTTCTGATACGTCTTCAATTCACAAAATTCGGCTTAAAAATCAAAATTTTCTGCAAATTTTTTCTGGGGGCTGCCGTCCTCAGACCCCTGCGACTTTCTATTCCTGGCTATTATCTTTCATGAAAGCTACGCATGTGTACACGAGTGTGCCTTAGGGTCGATTCATACTTACAGCCGTATGTCCGTTCAGCCTGCAGAATGACGTCACTAGCAGCCTAGAGCAGTGGATCAGCCAGCGCGGCCTTTTTTCGCCTTTTGCCGGTAACGGACAAGAAAAAAAATAGCGCCCTTCCCTCTCCCTCTTTCCCGCTCCCCCCCCAAAAAAAAAAAAAAAACCCCCCCCCCCCCCCCTCTCCCTCTTTTCCCCCCCCTCCCCCCCCCCCCCCCCCCCTTATGCTGCATTTACTTGTGTACCACTCTTGTCAAATGTGAGGAACCCCTTTTGTTTTCATTTCCGACTGCTAAAACTTTCGATACGTCTCCAGTTGACCAAAATCGGTCCAAAACGAAAGATCTTTAGTAAATTATTTCATAGGGGCGGCCGAGCCTAGATCCCTGCAACTCTTGTGGGTGGGTTTATCTTTCATGATATCATGTGAACATGGGTGTATTGTGTACATACACTAGTTTAACATACACTGTGTAGTGTATTGTTTTTAGTGTTTGTGACAGGCCGGAATTTTCGGCCGGCCGGCCGCCTGCCGGGCTGATGGTCGCCGGCCGGCCGAAAAAAGCCGGCGCCGGCCGGCCGGCTAAAATCAGCCGGCCAGCTGGCCGGTCAAAATCGGCCGGCCGGCCGGCCAGTAAAAAACACCGGCCGGCCAGCCAGATTCAACCGACTAACAAAATTAGACCGGCTTAACAATCTGGCAGGCTAAGTTTATGCCAAAATGACACTCTGGCCTGGTTTTATCCCAAAATTCGGCCGCTTCGGCTCCGTTCTTCGCCGGCCGGCGGCCGGTCACAAACACTAATTTGTTTTAGCTATTTTACAGGTGAAAATATTAATTTTTAGTGAATTCGTGGTCTGTAACGTCAATAAACTTCGTAAACTGTTCAGATTTGCTAGCTTCCCGAAACTCGAAGCTCGCCGGCTTGTCGCTTGTGTAATTTTCATTGCCTTGAGATCCAGTATCTTTTTCCATGCGTCTCGGCAAGAGTACATAATAGGAATACATAATAATAGTCCTATTACGTACTCTTGGTCTCGGGTAAAAAAATTAGCATTGGTTTTGAACGAAATATGTTAATTTCAGCAGTTTTTGGTTAAAAATGCAGATTAGTGTATTTTCCGCCCGATTTTTTTTACTTGCTTCAGCTGTTTCTTAAATACAACCAAACAAATTTTTCGTCGTGAAGCTTCACTAAAAATTTTGAAAACAATTCGCCGCCCCCGTTCCAAAATTTTATCCTGGATCCGCCACTGAATATATATATGTACATTACTAAAAATTAAAAAATCATTCGGTTTGATGTTTTTTCTGGAAACAACCGCACCGCGTTTTACCTTTTTTATCTTGGTGGAAATTTTATTTTCAAAAAATTATATACTTTCCCTAATGTCGAAAATTTTGGTGAAGTTAGCTTGTGGACCCTCGCTGGCCCATAAATTTTTTTCAGCTCCCAGCTTCACTTTCAATGCCGCTCATTCGATGCTGCAAACACAAAATTTGTAAAACCGAGTGCATTCATCATCAATGATATTAGATGTCAAACCTTTATACTAGCATATGAAGCTTTAGAAGTGAACCAAGTGTGATGACTATTAACAGCACTCAAATAAACACGTAAACTATGCACCGCATTGAAAGGAAAAAATGTGTCTGTAACTCTACTTTAAAATTAGCTAATGGAACCGGAACCGGAACCGATAGGGTGGAACCGGAACCGATTTGGAACCGGAACCGGAACCGATTTTGCGGGTAGAACCGGAACCGGAACCGATTTGAAAATTCGGAACCGATCCGAACACTATCATAGCGGCTGAAATTTAGTTTAGTTTTAGTTCTAGTTATAGTATAGACTTATATAAAAAGACTGCTACTTGACCTTGCCGGAGGAGGGGTGTAAACATGAGATATAGTCTATGGTAAGGGTCGTAGTTACCTGCAAGACATTGGTTATTGAACGTTTTTGTCGAAAATTTAGCTTGTTTTAAATTTGCCACATAAACGAACAGATGACGAACGACAACATATACATATGTACATATTTAATAGTATCTAGATACTTAGCAGTGTTAAAATACTGGTGTAAACTTCTAAAGGAACGAGATACTAGTCCTCTTAAGCAATCGTATTACACACTATGTATGTGCACTAGCTATGCGCCATAACTAGAGATCGGCGGGGGCCGGTGGCGGGCCGCGGGCCGACTTAGCCGACCGGGCCGGGTCGGCCCCGGCAACTAGCGAGCTTTGTCTTCAATGTATTTAAAAGCATGTAAGTGCTGTGAGCATGAACTAAAACCAACGGCTGGTGGACTATACTTATGTATCTCAGGCTTAAATTTATAAATTAACTAAAGTGAGCTGCAACAATGCAGTTGAAGCTTTTTGTAAACGCCTAAGCTGAGACTTAAGTTTATTGACTTATTTGGTGGGGTGCACCCCACCTACAACAAAACTGATACAAGTTTCAGTTTTTTAGCTTTCCGTTCGGCGTCTGCTATTCATTGATTCATTCTACAGCTAGAGTGTAAGGTCCGAGAGCTCGCGCTATCTTATCAAAGCAACAGCTGGGGAATAACACTGCTACTTTAAGAGGCAGCTTTGTGTTTGTAATGCAAAAAGTTACAGTTGTATGTAAATTATTAGTGTGCTACAGTCGTCCTTGGACTTTAGCAGTCTTTATTACTGATCAAGCCAACCAGGGACCACCGCGCCGACCGGGCCGGTCCCGGGCCGATTCCCGGCAAACAGCGGGCCGGCTAGGGCTGACCGGGCCGGCTGGGGCATGTAGGGAATGTAAATATGTGACCGGGTCGGCCCGCTGCCACGCGGCCCGGGGCCGGCGGCGGGCCTCGGGCCGATGCCGGGCCCGGGCTGGCCCGGTGAAAATGGCTGCGGCCCCGGGCCGATACTTGGCTTAGCGGCCGATCTTTAGCCATAACGACACATGCACCTGGGTCACTGCACTGGTTAACGTCCTAAAATTTCTTAATTTAACTGATTTCTGGGTTCGACAAAAAATCCCAAACGTTAATCTTTTTATAAATTTGTGTCGTAAACGATTAATTGATTACTGTTTAGTACCGTTATTTTAATAGTGCTCTGGAATTTTAATATTAATATTAATATAAATAGGAGCCCCCAAAAATTTTTAATATAAATATTAATATTAATAGACGCGCGATTTTATTTTAATTTTAATATTATTATAAATAGCCAGCCCAATTTTTTTTAATATTAATATAAATAGTGTTGCTAATTTTATTTTTAATATTAATATAAATAGAAGCTTTAAATATTTTTAATATTATATTAATTTTAAAATAAATACTAATGCAGCTTTCAAGCTAGAGTTCAGTAAAACATAGCAAACACACAATTTCCAGTGGTTCGTATAAGTAACATTGCCTGTCACTGACAAAACAACAGCCTACTGACTGACTTTTAAATAACTATTAAAAATACTATTAAAAATCAACGCCATTTTTAATATTGATAGTGTCCAAAAATTTTAATAGTAATATTAATATAAATAGAGTGCCCTATTTATTTTTAATTTTAATATTAATATAAATAGCCGCCCTAATTTATTTTTAATTAAATATTAATATAAATAGCGCTGCTCAACTATTTTTAATATTAATATTAATAGAATAATTAATATTAAAAGTATTTTAAATAGCGACTTTTAATATTAACATTAATTATTAAAATAACGGTACTGTTTAGTAGTTGAATGGAAACCGGAACTTTTAAGGTTAATCAGCCCAGATCTATATGCTCAGTTCAAACCAAGCTTTGGCCTGGAAACACTTTTCACTGTAGGCTTACACAAAAGTTTGTACAAAAGCCTCGTTAGTTTTCGTCTCCGCTCTCACGATTTAGAAATCGAAAGAGGTCATTGGGATCGTAGGTCAACTCACAGAATACCTCGTGAACGATTCTGTAAACTTTGTCAATGGGAAATATAGGGAACAAGCGGTACAAAAGCACCCTTAAAAGAACGGGTGGTCTCCTAATTGGAAGCAAGGACGCTAAATAAGAACGCCGTGCTCTTGGTAACCACATCGCATCAGTACATTCCAGCTACGCTGCCAAAAAGGTGCCTAAATACGAACATACACGCTAGCGGAAATTCCGGGGCGAGCCAGTCTCCTAAAACGAACAGTGGTCACTAAGAGTAATGGGTTCATATTAGGCGACCCTGTTCTAGATTTACAGCAATTCTGTTCAAATGCGTTCTTATTAAGAAACCCATCAACTTTTTCAAACGCATGGCGGTTTTTGGCAAAAAAGTCAGCAAGAAAGTTTTGAGATTTCCAAAAAAAGTGACAAATGAAAAGTGCATAAAAACTTTACGATGATGTTAAAATTAATATAAAAGCTCAGTGCCAACTTAAGAATCCCGGGGGCCAAGTAGGGTAAAAACTTCTTGTTTGGTTTCTGCTGTTTTTCAATTTTGACGACCCGCCTTTGTAAAATTGCCATATTTTTTCAAATATTTAACCAATCGGCTTGATACTCGCTGACAGTCAAGTAATCACGCGCATTCATCAGCCAGTTAAGTTTCGGCTAGAAAGCTACACCCAAACAGATACCTAATCCAGTCAAAAGAAGTCGAAAGTGTTCCTAATACGAAACTGTTCGTATTTGGGCGCTTCTCCTATTGGTATTAATATTAATATTAAAAAAATTGGACTGGCTATTCATATTAATTAATAATAAAATTAAAATCGCGCTTCAATTAATATTAATATTTATATTAAAATTTTCTTGGGTCTCCTATTTAGATTAATATTAATATTAAAAGTCCAGAGCACTATTAAAATAACGGTATTGTAAGGTACAGTTTATATTAGTATACGGTCCCTGAGCTTAGAATTTGAATCATATTCTTTAGTATACTGTTCCTTCACAGTCAGGTGAGCTGCAACCCTACGCAGTAAGTATGAGCTATGTACTTACTGAAACATCTAGACAATTGATGTAGCTTGTCGATGACAAATTGCATAGATGACGCAAATTAAAAGGGATAATTTAATATATATAGAATAAATACATAAAATACAGTATTATCACAGAGCACATGTTCCACATTCAAATGACAGCTTTCCGTTCATAAATTATATACCCAACGAACACATGGCCGCATCTTAATTTTCAGAACCTAAATAGGCCAACATCCGCTTTGCTCTGAACTGAAATAATGAAGAAGTAGACGCACGGGCAAATCCAATCCAGGAAAAACTTTTGGGCAACCGCCCCCCCCCCCATTTAGATCCGCCACTAATAAGTTAATTAAAACTTCACTCAAGCCTCAAATTGAAATCTAAAAAATTACCTTCACAGTTTTACAATGCTGCTAAATCAGATTACAGAGAAAGCAAAAAATTTGATGACTTTCTAGGAAGTAAGGAACTAATAACTATAACCATACATGTAACGGGGTCAAAACTTTGGGGGGCCTCTCCGGCCAAAGTTTGGGGACCCTCCCCCCCGGGTCCTCGATTTTGGGGGGAGTCCCCCCCCCCCCCACCCCCCCGCTCATACACGTATGACTATAACTATCCATTCTAACATGAATATTGCCATAATTATTAATCTTGAACAAATAGCAATCATGGCTAGCTTCGTATATATTCGTTTTAATACTGCAATTATTCAAATATAAAATCTGACATTATTTCGAACTCTACAATAATTTTATAACTTCAATATTCTGTGAGTGTCATGATTTTACATTGGCCAGTACTAATCACACGTTCTGGATTCTCTGTTGCAAAAATAAGTTGTATTTACAAATGCAAGTCAATCAAACGATTTGTGAAAACGATAGATTTTATTATAACTACACACTGTTACCATAACTGGGCGTGGGGGGGGGGGTTTGGGGGGGGGTTTTCCCCCCCCCCCCCCCCCCCCCAGAAGGCAACCTCACCCCCCCCCCCAGACAGGTGCTTCACCCCCCCCCCAGACTGCTGGACGGTGGCTCACGAAAGCAGCAGACAGCTGCTCCGCACCCCCCCCCCCACGGTGGCTGGCTCACCCCCCCCAGAATTGGCCAGCTGCCCACGTATGACTGTGACCATACATGGGCGTGGGGGACTGGGGAGGGGTGTCACCCCCCCCGCCCCCCGAAGGCATCGTAACCCCCCCCCCCCCATACAGATGCTTCACCCCCCCCCCCCCCCAAGGGCCTGTTGCTCTACTTTTCAAGTCTTACAATTGTAACAATAATTGTAGGTGCAACATCTGGTGATTCGAAATGAATTTAAATGACGAATTCGTAACAAATCACCTGATTTTGCACATACAATTGTTACAATTGTAAGCATAGATGCACATAGGGAGGGGGGGGGTAGGGGGGGTCCCATCCCCCCCCCCCCCCCCGTGTGGGGGGTCGGCACCCCCCCCCCCTCAGCCCCCCACCTCCCCTCTGATGGCAAAGAATGTGCCCCAAAAATGCGTAAAAAATTGAGAAATTGCAAAAATTTTCGCCTGCGGCCAAAAAAATACCCCAAAATTGAGTTGAAAATCGAAAAAATTCTGAAAAATTTTCGGCGATCGCCGAATAATGGCCAAAACTAGGGACCACCCCCCCTTCCGCCAGGGGTCGGGCACCCCCACCTCGCCGATTCCCCCCGTGCATCTCTGATTGTAAGACTTGTAAAGTTGAGCAACAGGCCCCAGATTGCTCTGAGGGTGCTTACGACGGCAAAATCAGTGGCTCAACGAAGGTAAAAGAAAATTAGCCGAAAAATTGCTCCGCACCCCCCCCCGCCCCCGGTGGCTCACCCCCCCCCCCCCCCCAAAAATCGTCAGCTGTCCACGTATGACTGTGACCACACAATATATGTGTTAATAAGAGGTTTTGTAACGCCACTGTGAATTGTGAGGATTAAATGAAAAGACAATACTTATAGTAGACGAATACATTTCAGATGTAGACTGATAAAAAACCCTTCGAGCGTATTTCCTTTTATGGCAAATAACGAACAGTGATAAAACGGCATTACGGTAACCAAGCGAAAACAAGTGACTCAAAACTAGCGAGTGTCAGCTGTGCAAACCAAAATCGAAACATTTATGAAAGTTTTCAAGGAAATTATATCTATGATTTAGACGTAAATTTCGGCCGCACTAAAAGATACCACAGCCTAAAATCTGAGCAAGAATTGGTGCACCCTGAGACAAAGTTGTATGTGTGGGGTGAGAGCAGGTTGTGTCTCAGGGTGGCACTGTGTGGGCGACTCAGTTGCGCTGTGTGGCCTGCAGAATGCGCAGGATGTGCAAAAAGAGATTGATGATGTCCAGGTAGATGTTGAGGGTGGCCAGGATGTACTCCTCGGCGCTCAGGTGGTACATCATCATCTGCAGGTCCACCACGATGTACACCGAGAACAGCAGCGCGCCCCCCACCGCCAGGCCAAACTCCATCAGCGGACTCTGGATAAACATCTGAAACCGCAAAACCCAACACAACAGTTTGCTCACCTACCCAAAACTCCGCTTTAAACCAGGGGTTTTTTTGTGCAAAATACTGTGCATTTGCCCAATTGAACAGTATTTTGCAAAGTCCAAAATTATTTTGCACAAACTTTGCACAAGCTTCCAGTCCTGAAGAATTAACAGTCCGGCTTCCTCTGTCCACAAAGTTGCACCTCTTCGGTTCTGTGCCCCAAATTTTTTTTGGCACGCCTCTTGTTGGCCAATTTACAGTAAAATTTCAAAAAATTTCTCAATTTTCTACCCTGCATCTGTCTATGTTATGCTCATACATGTAACGGGGTCAAATTTTTTTTGGGGGGGGCTTCCCCGGTCAAATTTTGGATACCCTCCCCCCCTGACCGACCAAAAAATCCTAAATTTTGCAATTTTCTTAAAAAAGTGCCGCTTTTACTAAATGTTGCCCAAATTTTTTTGCCGGACGGCGAATACAACTGAGGGTCTTATCCAAAATTGAATTTATTGGATTAGATTTAACTTTATTTCGTCAATAACGCAGCGTCAGTTAAACGTAAGTTACTAAAACTTGGTACACACCGAGATAATGTATGTAAGCCATGTAGGACAAAATTTCAGCCGGCAATATTAATTTTGTGATGTGTTATGCTGATGTGAACGTGAGTCTTCCCTTTGGTTTTAATTTCCCATCTTTTTCTACATCTAACTTTGGTTTCTGATCTCAAAGTTGCCCAACCGTTCCCGCAAGTGTTGCAAAAATTGCTTTTTCTATGCAAGTTTGTGTATAAAAAATTTTAAAAAAGCTCTGGCTTCTGGTGGCTGCCGCCCCCAGACCCCCGCAATCACCCTAGTTTCTAGACACAGTGTAGCTTAAATTTGGCCGGGTGGGACCTTCCTTTTTCCCAAATCTCTAATTCTTTGCTCCCATACATGCCTGTTTCTATGGCCTGGACCTGGCTGATGCAATAATTCCGCAACCACATTGGTAATGGAGAGACATGTAAAAAGCTCAGTCAAATTTTGCAATTGCGCAATGTTAACTTTGTGCCAGTGGAATTTTTTAACCTTCTTGCAGGCGTAGTGGGCTACAGTTTGGCTGTTTAAATTTTGCACACTACAAAAGTACAATGCACAGTCAACAAGTATTTTGCACAGACTTTGCACACTATCGAAAACGAAAAAAACCCCGCTTTAAACCACTAAGCTTTCTCAGCCCAATCCCAAATCCATACGTTAGACTGTTTGGTACCCTGTCTGTGGCCTCTACACATTCAACGAGCAGCACAATAGGCCTGCTTACCTGCATGAATCCAGCAATGATGATAACCCATAGAAAAGCGAATAAACTGAAACAGAACAGCCAATAGAGCATAATATACGGCCGATTGCACCAAATAAGAATAGCTAATAACAGAATATCCTATTCTGGAGTAGCTATTCCTAATCTGATTTTAATCTGATTTTCCGTTGCACCAAATAAGAATAGGATCAAATTAGCTCATCTTAAAATAAGGAATAAGAATAAGTATACTTATTCTTATTCAAGTTCTAGTTCTTATTCCTATTTTTGTTGTCACGCGCACTGTGTTGGCCAATGAGAAATTCGTCCCGATTTTGATTGGCCAATACATGCCTCGCAGAGCTGCAGCATTGCTGAGTCACGTTCCCTTTATTAACACGGTTTGAAACTTTCGACTTTTACTTTCGTTCAGCTTTACTACTGCCTCTGTTTTGCTGTGACTGTCTGTGGTAATGGATATGAATGGCTAAACACTGAAGATCGGGCCGACGGGCGTTGCGAATTTCACTCTACTTGAAGATAATGTGGTGATTAGAATTTTTGAGCACCACCTAATTTGAAAAAAAGAAAAAGCTTAGGATCCTCGTCCTAAAAAATCAGAACATGCATAGACTTTAATGAAAACGTTATATATTTGATGTGTGTGTGTGTGTGTGTGTGTGTGTGATACATGTAACACCACGAGCCCCTAACCGCCCCTTGGTGGGACACTGGGACCCCCCTTCCCCCAGTCCCCAGAGTCTACTGATTTTTGACCCCCCCCCTTTTTTCCAACCTACTGACGAAATTTTTACCCTTTTCTGACCAAAGAGCACCGATTTTGACACGTTTTGGCCAAATTTTTGATGAAAATAACTTAAAATGACGGCTTTTTCAGATTTTGGTCGAAGTTTTAATCCCGTCGGGCCCCTCAACGCTCAACCCCCCCCCCCCTCTTTTACCCCTAGCGGGACAATCCCCTCCATCCCAGGGGTAGAATTTTGGGGGGCGTTCCTGCCCCCATCCCCCACCTACATGTGCGGTGCGGTGTTGTGTGTGGCAAATAAAGCAAAACCAGTAACTGTAACAAATGAGGAAATAGCTAACATACGCCGGTGCGTATCCAGTAAAATCTCGCTTGGTCTGCAAAGTGTAGAGAAAGAGGGCGGCCACCACGAAGGTAGTCAGCAGAAAGGCCTCCAGGACAATCACTTTGTCGTAGAACGAAACTGAAAGCACACACAGCACCCATGCCACAGCAAACCAATGCTTCATGCTCTCATGCCACTCCACTGTTAATATCCAAGTATCACTTAAAAACTGAAAAAACTGGGCAACTCTGGAGAAAGTCGGAACACTGACACAAAACAGGTGCCAGTGATTGTAGCAGCTATATACTCGCTGTGTCTCAGTGTTTAGCACTTTTTGCGCTCAGACTTTTGCTCGGTCACAAGATAGTTGCCAAAATCACACCACTAATATAGTGTCCCACAGTTGAGCCCATTTTCGATCACACATCAGTTGGTGTTAGCAGATATAGCAGGCGGGAAAAAAACCCGCATTTTCATAGTTCGTTATGTAGCTCATAGACTATACGTTTTCACGGGAAACCAAAAAAGTCTGTCGTAGGCCTAACCTTGCTCTAAACGCTGGGACCGGTTTCATTTCGCTATCTCTTACTGTTTTTTTGGCGGGAAGCCAAAAACTTGCCGGGGAAAAAACCCATTTGGGGGAAAAAAACCCACCCCATAAATCACCCGAAAAGTGTGTTAGCGGTAGTTTTTCAACGCTATGGCACGTATTCGGAGTAGTAGAGGCCCCTGATGCCAAAACTATACGCAGATTCGCTATGGGGCCTCAGGTACACAAGTTTGAAAACTGCCCTTCGCAGCCCATTATAAAATTTTGAATTTTCAGATTTGAAAACAAAACATCTTTATTTCGCCTGAAAACGTTGAAAACAACTAGAAAGTTGCGATAACGCTTCAAATGCGTGCAAAGTTTGCACTTTATGGCTGCTTTTTACGCCATCGACGCTCAGTGGGGGGTACCGTAAGTGGTTGTGACTGGTCGTGACGGTCATAATTTAATTTTATTCGGTTATTTAGCGTTTAAACAGGAGAAATTAACAGGTTATAATTAAAAACATACCAAAAACTGGCAATAGTACCAGAAAATACTACTTTCAAAGGGGCCTCAAAATGACAAAGTCCGACTATTGGGCCCGTATTCCAGAATTCGATAAAGAAAGTGTCAGTATGCGTATTTGTGATGATAATAAACGTCTTTTTGCACTACCATGAGTCTTTTGGGGTAGCCACCAGGTTTTTCGACATCACCAGACCATTTTCAAAAAGTGGGGGTTTTTCCCC
Organism: Trissonchulus sp. WLG1_4; assembly: GCA_030248245.1. Lineage (NCBI taxonomy): Eukaryota > Metazoa > Nematoda > Enoplea > Enoplida > Ironidae > Trissonchulus > Trissonchulus sp. WLG1_4. The sequence continues at coordinate 15,370 of JASANF010014908.1, forward strand.
CACATGGGTTTTTTTACCCCGTCTAATTTCGGTCATGCCCCCCCTCGTACGAAACGAGGAGGGACCTGCCACTGTGGTCATGAATAGAGGAAGGGTAGTCCTCTGTAAAAGTGTTTTTACATTTGAGCTCGCATCTCTTAATGCTGAGAAATGAGACTCCAAAAATCACCTCCCTTGGAGCCATGTTGGGTCAAAAATGGGGGGGTCCAATTTTTGACTCATAAAAAATACCAGCGAGACCCCTTATATACTTTTGCCTACAGGGACTGTACTATACGTTGGCAAATTTTTAGACCTGTACCACGTACCCAAGTGCTGGAACTGGGGTGTGTTTTTTTCCCCAAAAAAATGGGGTGGGTTTTTTTCCCGCCTGCTATACTTGCTGACTCGCGTACCTACAACTCCAATCGTGTAGGCTTCCACAACAGTCTGAAAATAAATAAAAAAACGACTGAACATTTACCGCTGAGTCACAGCAATTATACTAATAGCCAATTAAGGTAGCGCTCAGCAAAAATAGTCATGTTTGGAACTACACGCATGCAATGAGTAGTAATTACCATTTTGATTTTATATCAAAATGGGCTCAAAATAACCTATTTACAAGACTGTGTCGAACTTTGTGTGTGTGTATGTGTGTGTGTGTGTGTGTGTGTGTGTGTGTGTGTGTGCGTGTCTGTGTCAAATTTTATGACCATGTCAACTTTCCTAATCACACTAATTTTGCTTTCGACCTAGCTCGGCGAAACCTCAACCGATTTTGACGATCTTGGTGTCGATCGAAAGATCTTTCAAAAATCTAGACGTCTAAAATATTCGATTTCAATTACTGATTTTTCAGTTCTGTTTGCAAAGCAACGAAATATGCTGAGCCAAAATTTGAACATCGAAGCAATTCGACGTCTGCATTTATATTTTTTTCTTTCATTGTGCAAAATTTCAACTCGATCCCAATCGGCAGCAGGGAGTCAGGTAAAAAAATAGCCGACTGCGCCACGGTAAAATGTGAGGTTTGTTCACACGTTTCACTTTTTCAAATATTAGACCTTTCCTAGCAATGCATAATTCCGTTAAAAAAGTTGAGTATATAATTATATAATATTGCGATAAAAAAACTTTTCGCTAAGCTACCAAAATGTACAAAAAATTTTGAAAATTTTTTTACTGAAATATGCACATCAAATGAAAGCTCTTTTTATTCTGAACAACTTTTCTCCAAGACATTATGGAGAAAAGTGGTTCAGAATAAAAACTAAATGCCAAACTCGGTTCCACTGAGTGCCACCTTAAAACTAGTCATCACCTAGAAGCTTGATTCGAACTGCATAAGCATAAAGCCATTGATTTTGCGGGGCATACACTAGAAAAGTTATTAAGTAGACAATGGTTTTACTGATGCATTTATATTCGTTAGTATATAAATTATGGCAGCAGTTGTTTAGGCTACATCAGAATGAGAAATAGCAGAATTTGCTAACACTAAATTCAACAAACAATGACCGCAACTACGTATATAACCTAATGCCAGGGCAACGAGACTGACCCATGCGGCCAGGAGGATGTAGTTGGTGGGTGCTTCGCGTCGTTTGACCATCATGGCCAGCAGCAGGACCAAAGACAGCACCAGACCCACCACCACCGTCCACGAGCTGAAACAACATCCCTTGCATCTCACTCACTCGGCCCCGGAGCAAAGGAACATTTTTTGCAAAGTTGGAAACGCTTGAAAAAAATAGCCGATTATATATGTATATATGTAGTGGGCCAGGGATGCGGGTAGACCCGCACCCAAAATTCAGCCCCCGGGAGAAAGAGTGGTCCCGCCACTGGTAAACGAGGGCGGGAGGGTCCCGGCGTATGCGAAACTTTCCGCTAAAATCTCTTTTTAGCATTTAAACCAGCATTTTTGAACTCAGCACCTAAAAAGTGGGCGCTTCTGATGAAATTTAAGCAATTTTCAATTTCAATTATGCCCTAAAATTGTCAACAGAGTTATGTAACTGACTTATTGCGGACGTGGTGGCCGATCCCGGGCGACAGCACAAAGGCCCCGGCAATGATTGTGGTCAGAACCAGCTGTGCGGACAAAATGCCAAACACTTTGCGCAAAAAGCCTGAAATCACACCAGTCTACAACCTATAGCCCAGCCCCGCTCCATATATACTCGTCACTGATCCCAGCTATTTCTGCTAACGTGAAATTAACAGTTCCTTGCTTTTCCATATCAGCCCTTAAAATATGCAAACAAGCATAGGCAACAATTGGCAACGGCGTAATAATATATCCAGGGGGGAATTCCCCCCACACCCACCCCCGAAAATTCAGTGGCGGATCTAGAAATTTTCCATGGGGGAGGGCTCGGACCCCGATAGGCCCCATTTTTTTGAATTGTGTTAAACTGCACTTAAATGCGATTACAACGCAAAAAACGACACAAACACATTTCGTTAAAAAGCCAATTTTTTGGACCGAATTTTCATTGAACGTAAAATTGGAGTTCAAAACACCTCAAATTACAAAACCGACGCGGCGGCGAGGGTGCACCAACAAGTAAATTGAAAACTGTAAGATTTTTGGCACTACGAACAATAAATTTACTTAAAATGTCTATTTTACCCCAATAAAACAGCTTAAATGATACACGGAACAGTGTATTAGCAAATAAATAGTGCACAATGCACAAATATGCACATACGCTTTCAAGAAATACAAAAGAAAGGAATAGTATAGCAGGCGGGGAAAAAACCCGCATTTTCATATTTCGTCATGTAGCTCATAGACTATACGTTTTCACGGGAAACCAAAAAAATCTGTCGTAGGCCTAACCTTGCTCTAAATGCTGGCACCGGTTTCATTTCGCTCTCTCTTACCATTTTTTGGCGGGAAGCCAAAAACTTGCCGGGGAAAAAAAACCCATGTGGGGGAAAAAAACCCACCCCATAAATCACCCGAAAAGTGTTAGCGGTAGTTTTTTCAACGCTATGGCACGTATTAGGAGTAGTAGAGGCCACTGATGTCAAAAATATGCGCAGATTTGCTATGGGGCCTCAGGTAGACAAGTTTGAAAACAGCCGTTCGCAGCCCATTATAAAATTTTGAATTTTCAGATTTGAAAACAAAACACCTTAATTTCGCCTGAAAACGTTGAAAACAAGTCGGTTGACATCAACGGGTTGCCGACAGTGGGTAAAGGACCCTCTATTCTAAGCAGAGGACCCTCTATTCTAGGCAGATGACCCTCTGTTTGTGTTCAGAAGCTCAAATTACTCCTAGAAACATCAAAATCTCAATTTCGAAAATTTGACCCCTTTGGCACCCTGGGGCATAGTACCCTAGGGAGGGGGGCTTGGCGGGGACCACGAGCGTTCTAGACAAATATGGACCCGGGATTCGGGTTCAGGGGGCCAAATTACCCCTAGGGACGTCAAAATCCCAATTTCGAAAATTTGACCCCTGGGGACCCCCTGGGCAGCGTGCCCTAGGGGGTCATGGAAGAGTCCCGAGGGGTCCTAGACTAAAATGGACCTCGGATTTGTGTTCCGGGGCCCAAATTACCCCTAGGGACGTCAAAATCCCAATTTCAAAAATTTGACCCCTGGGGACCCCCTGGGCAGGGTGCCCTAGGGGGTCATGGAAGGGTACCGAGGGGTCGTATACGAAAATGGACCTCGGATTCGTGTTCCGGGGCCCAAATTACCCCTAGGGACGTCAAAATCCCAATTTCGAAAATTTGACCCCTGGGGACCCCCTGGGCAGGGTGCCCTAGGGGGGTCATGGAAGGGTCCCGAGGGGTCGTAGACGAAAATGGACCTCGGATTCGTGTTCCGGGGCCCAAATTACCCCTAGGGACGTCAAAATCCCAATTTCGAAAATTTGACCCCTGGGGACCCCCTGGGCAGGGTGCCCTAGGGGGGTCATGGAAGGGTCCCGAGGGGTCGTAGACGAAAATGGACCTCGGATTCGTGTTCCGGGGCCCAAATTACCCCTAGGGACGTCAAAATCCCAATTTCGAAAATTTGACCCCTGGGGACCCCCTGGGCAGGGTGCCCTAGGGGGGTCATGGAAGGGTCCCGAGAGGTCCTAGACGAAAATGGACCTCGGATTCGTCTTCCGGGGCCCAAATTACCCCTAGGGACGTCCAAATCCAAATTTCGAAAATTGGACATCTGAAACCCATCTTTTACACCCTTTTATACTAATGGCTGAAACATAACCCCAACAGGTTTCGTCCATTTTCCCTTCAAGGTCACGTGACGCGGGCCCCCGAGGGGCCACGAGTCCATAAAGTTGGGGGGTGCAAGTACTAATGGTAGAGATCCCTCCACCAAAGTTTGGGACCAATCCGACCAGGGGGGGCTGAGAAAAACCTGTTTCAAATTAGTGTCCGGAGAATAATAATAATTACCTTACTATACTATATAAATTTTTCGGCAAAAAAGAGAAATGATAATAACTCAGGAACCGCTCAACGTAGAAACTTCGTTTTTGCGTTATTAAATAGCAGGCATCAAGGCCAAGATGTTTTCTATTCAGAGTTAGTCGGTTCAATGAACCGCTGAGCCGCTAAACCGGTTTGAAAAAATGAAAAAATTTTACACTCACATTTTCGGGCTCGAACATCTACTACGATGACTGTCTGATGATATAGCGATATTTCGTGTCATATGGTAAGCAATATTGGAAGCGTCATAACTTGCTTCAACGTTGACGTACAAACACATAATTGACGGCACTCAACTCAGAACAGAAAGCGCTTTCAAATGACACCTTACTTGACGTATACCATTCACGTTTAAACGTCTAAATTTCCAATTATAAATTATGACGCAAGCTTAACGTCAACTTACCGGGCCATGTCACCCATCATTTGAAAGCTCTCGTAATTTGCTTTCGAATGATGCCAAAATCATTCCAGTATCTCCCCAATATCAAAAGTTACGGCAACTCAAAACCATATGTGATCAAATCTTAATGTGATTAAAATTTTGGCAAAATTTTGAAAATTTTTGCCAATTATTTAGAATTCTGCTGTTAATGCATAAATTATCTTTTTCACCACAGGAAATGGTCGAACTAGTCTAAACTAGACGCACTAGACTTGTTACAATATGAACTATCCTAATAATTATGATAATGAGAATAATTCAACTTCTACAAGTCATATAAACATACTGAAAACGCCAAATTGTAGAGAATTCAATTCTGGACTGGATCTGTAACTTTCAAGGTTGTAACACCTACTATCCTTAAGTTATGACGCCAAAACGCCAAACATTTGACGTTTGGACAACAAAACATGAAGGCGATCTATTTTGACGTTTTTCGGCAAGTAAGACAAATATAACCCTAATGTTTTTGGTATCATCTGAAAGCTCTTTTTCTGCCCTAACTAACAATGAAAACTAGAACGTTTTACGCGGTACCAGAAAATAGTTATAGCCTAAAGTACGTCAAAATGACGCAATATTTAGTCAAAATATTTTGACATTTTTCGGCATATAAGTCAGCGGTGACCTATAGCTTTTTTGGTATCAAATGAAAGCTCTAGCTCTAAGGTATCCAACAGCGAAAACTAAATCTTTTTACGCGGTACTTGAAAAAAATTATGGCCAAAACCATGGCGGTGGTCCAGTATTATTAATATTTCAAATTTATTTTGACGCTATTGGGAACCTGTCAGCCAGAATCTATAGTTCGGTTAGTGTCAATTGAAAGCGCCTTTTCTAAGCTATCGAACTGCGGAAACTAGAAAATTTTTGGTGGAGCCTAAAAAAAGTTATTAGAAAAACCGTGGTGGCTGAAAAACATCATTATGTGGTCAAAGACGTTTTTCGGTATATAAGTCAGCGTTAACGTATAGCTTTTTTGGTATCAAATGAAAGCCCGTCTTCTGCCCTGTCTAACTTTGAAAACTAGAACCTTTTACGTGGTACCGGAAATAAGTTATGGTCAAAAGTTCTTTTTAGAAACCAATTTTGTTCGAAAAAATTCCTCCGCGACTACTCACACCATAAACGTATTGAACAAAAGTTCGAAAAATTGAAATCGTTATAACTCGCTTCAACGTTGACGTAGAAACACAAAATTGACATCATTCAACTCAAAATTGAAGGGGCTTTCGAATGATACCTCACATGACGTTTACGGACGCAACGCCCAGTCACGTATGACTATTATTTTATACTGACCCTTGGTCGCCGTTTACGTCATCATGCGACCTATCAATCGATAGCACTTGATGAACGCAAGCATATAAAACAAGTTTCACGTCGATACCATAACCCTGAAAAAAGTTATGGCTCCTGGAATTTTACCCTTTGGTGACTACCTATAATCACCTCATATGCGATCAAATCGCATTGTAATTCAAATTTGATAAAAATTTGAAAAATTTTTCAAAAATTTTTTCGTTGTCATACAATAACGTACGTCAGGTTCTAGATTTGGTCGAACTAGTCTAAACTAGACGCACTAGTCTTGATATTTTACAATATGAACTATCCTAATAATTATGATAATGAGAATAATTCAACTTCTACTAGTCATATAAACATACTGAAAACGCCAAATTGTAGAGAATCCAAGTCTTGACTTGATCTGTAACTTTCAAGGTTGTAAGACCTACTATCCTTAAGTTATGACGCCAAAACGCCAAACATTTGACGTTTGGGCAACAAAACATGAAGGCGATCTATTTTGACGTTTTCTGCAAGTAAAACAAATATAACCCTAATGTTTTTGGTATCACCAGAAAGCTCTTATTCTGCCCTAACTAACAATGACAACTAGAACTTTTTACGCGGTACCATAATAAAGTTATAGCCTAAAGTACGTCAAAATAACGCAATAATTAGTCAAAATATTTTGACGTTTTTTGGCGTATAAGTCAGCGGTGACCTATAGCTTTTTTGGTATCAAATAAAAGCTCTAACTCTTAGGTATCCAACAGCGAAAACTAAATCTTTTTACGCGGTACTTGAAAAAAATTATGGCCAAAAGAATGGCGGTGGTCCAGTATTATTAATATTTCAAATGTATTTTGACGCTATTGGGAACATGTCAGCCAGAATCTATAGTTTGGTTAGTGCCAATTGAAAGCGCTTTTTCTGAACTATCTAACTGCGGAAACTAGAAAATTTTTGGCGGAACCTAAAAAAAGTTATTACCAAAACCGTGGTGGCTTAAAAACATTATTATGTCATCAAAGACGTTTTTCCGTGTATAAGTCAGCGTTAACGTATAGCTTTTTTTGTATCAAATGAAAGCCAGTCGCCTGCCCTATCTAACTTTGAAAACTAGAACCTTTTACGTGGTTCCCGAAAAAAGTTATGGTCAAAAGTTCTTTTTAGAAAACAATTTTGTTCGAAAAAATTCCTCCGAGACTACTCACACCACAAACGTATAGAACAAAGTTCGAAAAAATTGAAATCGTTATAACTTGCGTCAACCTTGACGTAGAAACACAAAATTGACAGCATTCAACTCAGAATTGAAAGGGCTTTCGGATGATACCTTACATGACGTTTACGGTCGTAACGGCCAGTCACGTATGCCAATTATTTTTATACTGACCATTGGTCGCCGTTTACGTCATCATGCGACATATCAATTGATAGCTCTTGACAAGCTCAAGCATATAAAACTAATTTCAAGTCGATACCATAACCCTAACAAACGTTATGGCTCCTGGAATTTTTCCCTTTAGTGACTACCTATAATCACCTCATATGCGATCAAATCACTTTGAAATTTAATTTTGAACAAAATTTGAAAAAAATTCAAAATTTTTTATTGTCATACAATAACTTACGTCAGGATCTAGATTTGGTCGAACTAGTCTAAACTAGACGCACTAGTCTTGTATTAATAATAATAATGGCGGTGGTCCAGTATTATTAATATTTCAAATTTATTTTGACGCTATTGAGAACCTGTCAGCCAGAATCTATAGTTCGGTTAGTGTCAACTGAAAGCGCCTTTTTTAAGCTATCGAACTGCGGAAACTAGAAAATTTTTGGTGGAGCCTAAAAAAAGTTATTAGAAAAACCGTGGTGGCTGAAAAACATCATTATGTGGTCAAAGACGTTTTTCGGTATATAAGTCAGCGTTAACGTATAGCTTTTTTGGTATCAAATGAAAGCCCGTCTTCTGCCCTGTCTAACTTTGAAAACTAGAACCTTTTACGTGGTACCGAAAATAAGTTATGGTCAAAAGTTCTTTTTAGAAACCAATTTTGTTCGAAAAAATTCCTCCGCGACTACTCACACCATAAACGTATTGAACAAAAGTTCGAAAAATTGAAATCGTTATAACTCGCTTCAACGTTGACGTAGAAACACAAAATTGACATCATTCAACTCAAAATTGAAGGGGCTTTCGAATGATACCTCACATGACGTTTACGGACGTAACGCCCAGTCACGTATGACTATTATTTTATACTGACCCTTGGTCGCCGTTTACGTCATCATGCCACCTATCAATCGATAGCACTTGATGAACGCAAGCATATAAAACAAGTTTCACGTCGATACCATAACCCTGAAAAAAGTTATGGCTCCTGGAATTTTACCCTTTGGTGACTACCTATAATCACCTCATATGCGATCATATCGCATTGTAATTCAAATTTGATAAAAATTTGAAAAATTTTTCAAAAAATTTTCGTTGTCACACAATAACGTACGTCAGGTTCTAGATTTGGTCGAACTAGTCTAAACTAGACGCACTAGTCTTGTAATAATTACAATATATATTAACCTAATAATAATGATAATGATAATAAGCAGGTTTCGTCTTCGCAGTGATCTCAGAAACCCCTGGCGTATGATATTTTCACCATTCATATGGCTGATAAAACAGCATATACCAAATTATAGCGGTTTTTGTCCGGGCGCCAAGGTCATTACTACGTCAACTTGCAGTAAAGGGGTCATGTGACCCATCAATCGAAAGCGCTTTGTCTCCCCATTCCAATGGTGAAATTCCCAAGTGGCTGCGACCCCCATAACAAAAGTTATGGGGGTTTTAAGGTTTTCACACCATAGAACACTTTTATCATAATTAAATCGTAATTGCTAAATTACGATATGTGTTCTTTTTCCTCATGTCTTTAAAGGCGCCATAACTGGCCTTTAAAACGCCGGACAGACAAACGAACAGCATCATTGGACTGCTGGCAAGCAGGGCTTTCAAATGAGGGGTCACATGACTACATAGCGCTTCAGGTTACCCCGAAATATAAATCTCAGGGTATGCTCACGTGACAAGGTCATGTGACCCCTCATTTGAAAGCGCTCCTTAAATCAAGACGATTGATGTAAGTGTCATGTTTGTACGTCATTCCTATCGTCCGCTAGACGTCTTTTGAAATTGACCCTTCGTGACTAACTATAATCAGCCCATGTTAGATCAAATCTCTTTACATATAAATTTTAACGTTTTTTTTTTAAATCAGTAATATTAACACTCAAGTGTCCTGAAACTTAAGTATGTTGTCAAACTACGTATGTTTTTACGCGGTACCTGAATAAAGTTATAGCCTAAAGTACGTCAAAATGGCGCAATATTTAGTCAAAATATTTTGACGTTTTTCGACATATAAGTCAGCGGTGACCTATAGTTTTTTTGGTATCAAATAAAAGTTCTAACCCTTAGGTATCCAACGGCGAAAACTAAATCTTTTTACGCGTTACTTGAAAAAAATTATGGCCAAAACCATGGCGGTGGTCTAGTATTATTAATATTTTAAATGTATTTTGACGCTATTGGAAACATATCAGCCACAATCTATAGTTTGGTTAGTGTCAATTGAAAGCGCCTTTTCTTAACTATCTAACTGCGGAAACTAGAAAATTTTTGGTGGACCCTAAAAAAAGTTATTCCCAAAACCGTGGTGGCTGAAAAACATTATTATGTGGTCAAAGACGTTTTTCTGTATATAAGTCAGCGTTAACGTATAACTTTTTTGGTATCAAATGAAAGCCCGTCTTCTGCCCTATCCAACTTTGAAAACTAGAACCTGTTACGTGGTACCTGAAATAAGTTATCGTCAAAAGATCGTTTTGAAAAACAATTTTGTTCGAAAGAATTTCTCATCAACTACTCACACCATAAACGTATTGAACAAAAGTTCGAAAAATTGCAATCGTTATAACTCGCGTCAACGTTGACGTAGAAACATAAAATTGACATCATTCAACTCAGAATCGAAAGGGCTTTCGGATGATATCTTACATCACGTTTACGGAAGTAACGGCCAGTCACGTATGACTATTATTTTTATACTGACCATTGGTCGCCGTTTACGTCATCATGTGACATATCAATTGATAGCTCTTGACAAGCGCAAGCATATAAAACAAATTTCACGCCGATACCATAACCCTAACAAACGTTATGGCTCCTGGAATTTTTCCCTTTAGTGACTACCTATAATCACCTCATATGCGATCAAATCACATTGAAATTTAATTTTGAACAAAATTTGAAAAAATTTCAAAATTTTTTATTGTCATACAATAACGCACGGCAGCTTCTAGATTTGGTCGAACTAGTCTAAACTAGACGCACTAGACTTGTATTAATATTAATAATAATAATAATAATAATAACGGACATGGCAGATACAAAAGGGTTGCTTTTTGTTGCTTCGCAACTAGTCGGCAACCCAACAACTAAAAAGTTGCTATTACGCTTCAAATACATGCAAAATCTGCACTTTATGGCTACTTTTTACGCCATCGACCCTCCGTGGAGGGTACCGTAAGTAAGGATGTCGCGGATGTCACTTTTTTGACATCCGCGGATGCGGATGCGGATGCGGATGCGGATGCGGATCTTTTTAGAATACGCTCTAGACAAGTTATAAGATGAATTTTTCACCAAAAATTACAAAAAATACATGTATCAGCAAGAATGAGACTTGAACGAGATAAACCTAACTATATAAACGCTGTGTATTTCTATTTTGAATCTTCTACGACTTGCACCGCCAGTCACTGTTCGTTTTAAACGCTATTGGTTAACCATGTGCCATCTCAAGGGTTATTGGCTTGACCCTCCAGCTACTTGATGCTGTGTAATAATAGTTTTTCTTGGTGCATATATACATCAAATTTCAAAGTTTCAAAATGCTACCTTCTATGTAAATCCGTAAATCCTGCGAGGTTAAAACTGATAACAATTGATTGGCTTCTTAACAGACTGGTCTCTCAATAATGCAGAACTCGGTTCTATCGTGCGCCAGTATAAAATTTTGTGAACTGTAGTATATAAAATTTTGTGAACTGTAGTAAAACCTAAGTTTGAAAAAAAAATCAAATTGTAACCAACAATGAAGATAAAAATCATGAAGATTAATTTGCAATAACTGCTGTAACAGCTAATATTTGTGCATACGTGCACAAAAAGCAGAATTGCCATCTGAATGTCGAAATTTGTAGTGGCATCTGCCGAATCTGAAACATCCGCACATCCGCATCAAATTTTTGCGGATGCGGATGCGGATGCGGATGTCAAAAAGTTGCGGATCATCCGCGGATGCGGATGCGGATATCCGCGACATCCCTAACCGTAAGTGGGTGTGACTGGTCGTGACGGACATAGTTTAATTTTATTCGGTTATTTGGCGTTTAAACAAGAGAAATTAACAGGCTATAATTAAAAACATACAAAAAACTGGCAATAGTACCAGATAATACTACTTTCCGCTCCAAAGGGACCTAAAAATGACAAAGTCCGACTATTAGGCCTGTATTCCAGAAATCGATCAAGAAAGTGTCAGTATGCGCATTTGTGTTAACAATAAACGTCTTTTTGCACTACCATGAGTCTTTTGGAGTAGCTACAAGGTTTTTCGACATCACCAGACCATTTTCAAAAAGTGGGTTTTTTCCCCCACATGGGTTTTTTTACCCCGTCTAATTTCGGTCATGCCCCCCTCGTATGAAAGAAGGAGGGACCTGCCACTGCGGTCATGAATAGAGGAAGGGTAGTCCTCTGTAAAAGTGTTTTTACATTTGAGCTCGCATCTTTTAGTGCTGAGAAATGAGACTCCAAAAATCACCTCCCTTGGAGCCATGTTGGGTCAAAAATGGGGGGGTCCAATTTTTGACTCATAAAAAATACCAGCGAGACCCCTTTTGGATACCGCTTATATACTTTTGCCTACAGGGACTGTACTATACGTTGGCAAATTTTTAGACCTGTACCACGTACCCAAGTTCCGGAACCGGGGTGGGTTTTTTCCCCCAAAAAATGGGGTGGGTTTTTTTCCCCGCCTGCTATAAAGCCACGCCACACGGCTGCAGGGGTCTGGGTGCGGCAGCCCCCAGAACAAAATTTGAGAAAAATTTTATTTTTAGGCCGATTTTGATCAATTGGAAACGTATCGGAAGCATACATGGGCGCGGGGGGGGGGTTTTCACCCCCCCAGAAGGCATCCTCACCCCCTTAGACAGGCCCGTCACCCCCCCCCCAGAATCTTTCGAAGGTAGCTCACGAAGCAAAAATCAGTGGCTCACGAAGCGAAATTGGTGGCTCACGAAGCAAAAATCGGTGGCTCGCGAAGCGAAATTGGCCGGAAAAGTTGCTCCGCACCCCCCCGCCCCCCCCCCCCCCCCGGTGGCTCGCCCCCCCCCCCCCAGAATTCGGTAGCTGCCCACGTATGTACGCCACTCACAGGGGTGTTGCGACCCTTTTACGAAAAAAATAGGAATTTCCCAGAGAAAAAAAGGGATTTTCGAGCAAAAAATAGGAAATTTTGACGGACTTTTTATTGAAACATATTATATATATTGACCTGTGTTGAGCTGTGTAACAGTAAACTGTGGTTATTCCGTCGCAGTATATACAAGCTATCCACGGCTTCAAGCATCAACACCGGTTAGCTTGAGGGCAACATGCAACAAATCACTTCGAATTACTCGTCATCAACCAATAAACGAAGCTGTCATGCGTTACGGATTTTTGCGTGGCAAGAGATGCCACCTATTGTATTCGTTTCCCTCTTAATTTTTCCATTATTTTTTCTCGTTCGCACGACTTCAAAACAACTTTTCTCGGCAGTTTCTGTTCTGGGATGATTGGTCCCAAAGTTTAGGGGGGGCTACCAAGGTCAAAAATCAAAGTTCTCCAATTCTGCTTATTTTCACATATATATGTATGTTATATACTCCCCAAGGCACCCCAACCTCGAGCTTGAAGGTGCACTTTTGGTTTAGTGCGTTTGTCAATCTTATTTTAAAATAGGCAAAAGTACGCAAAAAAGCCTAAAAGTAGCCCTTAGTTGGACAGTTTTGACACATTCCACATCAAGCCAATCAGGCTGAAATTTGGCATAGTAGCGAGCAGCCCACATGTAAGCGCAAAATCGTATGATCCGAATTTCCGATATGTTTTAAAAAAATCGAGGTTTCAAATCAGAAGTTTCAAACTTTGCAAAAAGACGTGCCTGGTGACTGGTGAGCGTGCTGGTTGCACTTGAGTAAAAAACTTTGTATCAGCAAGCAGGGTTTTTTTGTGTAAAATAGGGTGTATTTACACATCGGCCGCCTAATTTACACAGCAAAAAATAAAAATACACAGTGATTTACACAGCCCCATTTTGCCCCAAAAGTTGATGAAACGGCCTATTTTGGTTGTAAAAATTACAAAAATTCGCAAAGTGGCGATTTGTGCCTGTGACCTCTTTGTCCTAACAAAATTAAGTCTAATTTTTGACCCCAAAACAAAAAATTTTCAGTTTCTGCTCTTAAACGGCTTATGATTTTTTTATTTTAGCATTCGTTTTTATGCACTTGAAAGTTGACAGTGAAAAATCAGCCACGCTGAGCCTGTCTGTGCGATTTCTTGTCCTACGTCAAACTACTGTAAAAGTTTTACACCCGGATTTGAAAAAAATTAGTTAGGATCTGGCTGATAGAACAACGCTCTATCTGTGTAAACCATGCATGTACACGGGGTCTCGGCCTGGGTGTTAGGGCTTGTTTCAGATTTTTCGCAATTTTAGGGGGGCTTGCCCTGGCGTGTCGGATACTTGAACTGAGAAAAAAGCAAAAATTTTCAATTATCTCATTTTTTATTTTCGTATGTAGTTCGAGTCTCAAAGTCGAAATATTACTTTTCACGTGAAAAAACGGTCAATTTTTGCCTAAAAAATGCTAAAATACTCACTTTTAAAAATTTACACAACATACCCTTAATTTACACAGCAAATTTTTAATTTACACAACATTTACACAGTGCCGATTTTGAAAAAAAACCCTGTCAGCAAGAAAAGAAAAAATATAGCAATTTAATTCATAGGAAGTTACTCAGAGCGCCCCCTTAAGGGGGTAATTATATACTAGAGATCGGCCGCAAAAGCCAAGTGTCGGCCCCGGGCCGGCCCGGGGCCGCAGCCATTTTCACCGGGCCGGCCCCAGGCAGGGGGCCGGGGCAGCGTGGCAGCGGGCCGGCCCCGGCCCGGCCCGGGGCCGTTGCATTCGGCCCGGGGCCGGCCCGGTCGGCCCGGTGGGCCCTGGTTGGCTTGATCAGTAATAAATTAGACTCCTAAAGTCCAAGGATGACTGAAGCCCACTAATAATTTTTTACATACAACTGTAACTTTTTGCATTACAAACACAAAGCTGCCTATTAAAGTAGCAGTGTTATTCCCCAGCTGTTGCTTTGATAAGATAGCGCGAGCTCTCGGACCTTACACTCTAGCTGTAGAATGAATCAATGAATAGCAGACACCGAACGGAAAGCTAAAAAACTGAAACTTGTATGAAACCCACCTGTAAAACTTGTATGAAACACACCGAATAAATCAATAAACTTAAGTCTCAGCTCAGGCGTTTACAAAAAGCTTCAACTGCATTCTTGCAGCGCACCTGAGTTAATTTATAAGTTTAAGCCTGAGATACAAGTATAGTCCACCCGCCGTCGGTTTTACTTCCCGCTCACAGCACTTGCTTTTGCTTGCTTGCTTCTTCAACGTCACGGTCCCACGACCATAGACCCGCACGGTTCCGCTATGGGATCCGTCCGGACCGCCGCAGGAGCTCGAGGACCTTCTTCGGGTAGCAAAACATTTCCCCCAGGTTCACACCCGGGTCCCCAAAAATAGTGTTACGCAGGTGCTCTGTGGCTGGACACCCGCAAAGAGCGTGCCTAACACAGTCTTCCTCCTCGTTGCAATATATGCAAATAGGGCTCTCCTCCTTCCCGATCTGGTGGAGATACTGCCGGACCAGAGGAGATTTCCCAGTACGTAGCTGGGAGAGCCAGACCCCTTCCTGCCGTGTTAGCCCCAACGTGTCCGGTAGTTGGGGCCATTCACCATTGGTCACTTCGTAATGGAAGCACTTGCTTTTAAATACATTCATATTAACCTCAAGACAAAGCTCGCTAGTTGCCGTGAAGACCAGTTGCTCTACGGGGGTTTGTTTGTGACGTCCATTTTGTATAACTTAATTTGATTGGTTCGAGGCTGAAGCTCCACCCCGCGGTCCGGTCGGGCCGGTGGCGGGCCGCGGGCCGCAGTGCAGCAGGGCAGGGCCATCTGACTGAGCGTCGACCCGGGGCCGGCCCGGCCCGGTCAGCCCGCCACCGGCCCCGGCCGATCTCTAGTAATTACGGTTTTAGTTGTTTTACAGATTCAGCTGTATATAAGCGCACAACTTGTCCTCCTTCAAATTTCTAATCCAAATGTTCCGTCGAAGCAATAAATTTCCTTGAGGGGGCCAAGATTTTCGGAAAATGTGAAAAGGGAGACAAGATTTCCTAAAAACGGAATAAGATTTCATAAAGAAAGGACAAAAGTTACTAAAAGAAGGAGATTTATACAATATGTAATTTGTAAGGGGGGTGGGGGGGCGGCACGGTTTCCTAAAGTGAAACGGGCATACCTGTCAGTGAACCCCCCCCCCCCCCAAACCCCCTACGTCCATGTATGGTGCGGTGGTCGAAAAAATAAGAAAAAATAGGAAAAAAGCCGCAACGCCCCTACACTCAGCCACTGACAATGGAATTTACTCACGTTCAGCTAAATTTTTCCTCCGGTCGTTCGTTATTCAGACTTTTCCTTAAAATGCTGGTTAAAGTGAAATATGAAGTCTGCAGCAACATGACAGTATGTGAAACCACGACTACCAAGATTTATTTACCAGCAGCGGTCGGTCTGCTGTTCAAGGATGTCGGGGTGGGAGAGATACTGAGCCCAGTCAAAGCAAAACTAACCCAGTCGAATTTTGACCTCCGCCTCAGCAACCGTGGCGCTGCGAACCAACAGCTGTTCCTTGTCGCCCGCATCCCCCTTGCTGAAGCCAACGTCAGAGTCGTCAAAACTCAAATTGAGAGCTGCCATTTGAACAAACTGAAGAAACGTAAGAGACGTAACTAATCTGAAACAAACACACAGCGACAACCTTCAGCTGAGCGTGAATATTAATTGCGCCAGGAGTGGAAAATATTGGGAACCCAGTCAAAGAGCCTTTCTTTTGATTCTAAAAAATTGTAAACAATTATCTGACACCATTTAGACACGATTAGAACGGAAAAAACAAGGGCTTCGGAAAAAACTGCGAAAAGAAAAATTGCGTCCCTCACTGAAGGTTCAGATTTCGGGGGGTTATATCTCAGAAAATCCAAAAAATGAAATAGGGGTTCTTGAAGCAAAAATGCTTCCCCCAAGATGCTCTACTCAAAAAAAATAGGTCCAATATCCCCCCCCCCCAACTGCATTTAACTCAGAAAATGACCTCTGATTTGACTGAAATGTATTCGTGACAATGCGGAAAAAAGTAAGAATTCAAACAACCCGTCAATTGAAGCAGAAACTTGTAGACAATATACGGAAAAGTCTACGAAATCTAGCACAAATATGTAGGAAAGTGAAAGGAAATCAAACTCAAAAAAATAGGTCCACTATTCCCCCCCCCCTAACTGCATTTAACCCTGCAAGTCTACACGAGAATATTATGCTACATTTACTTGTGTAATACAGTCTGATACTCTGATGTGACGTTATCATCTTTTGTTTTAATTTTTCTGTCGGAAAAAATTTCTGATACGTCTCCAGTTGACCAAATTCGGTCTAAAAATTTGAAAATTCGCCAATTTTTTCTGGGGGCCGCCGCCCCCAAACCCCTGCTACTTTGTAGTTTAGGTGATCTCGCGTTTGTAAAGCGTTTTATATATATGTGTTATAACTGACAAACAGTGCATTTTACGCCACTGTAATATGAAATATAAATACTATATACTATATAAATATACTAATATAAATATGTACGCTTTAAAAAATTTTCGGTTAAACCCCCCTTTTGAAAATCCTGGCTACGCTACTGGGAGAGTAATACATAATATGAAAATTAGCAAAACTGCAGAACATTAACTTTTGACCTGGATAGATTCTTCAACGATTTTTAATCCATTTTGCAAGCTACTCTTTTGCCAGAGTGAGTGACTGAAAACAGCTAAATGCTTTTATTCTCACGAATATGACCTGTCACAGTGAGACTTGTCTTCTGTATATACAGCCTAAACTCATACCAATTGGAATTTATAGTCGAGGCTGGGTTTTTTTTTTTCGCAAAAACGTTCGCAATTGCGAAAAAAAATTTAAGATTGCGAAAAATTTTCAAACCTTTTCGCAAAATTGCGAAAAAAATTTGACGCAGTTGAGATGAACTCGTAAGGTCCATGCGCTAATTTTTGTGGTTTAGTCGGAAAACATTTCCGATACGTCCCCAATTGACCAAATTTGCCCTAAAAATTAAAAATTTCTCCGACTTTTTTCGATCCCCTAGGCCCGGACTCGTGCAACTTTGTGACTTGATGTTTCTAGTGACTGTAAATAGGACACATTTTCTTCCATGTATCATCACACTGACTGCATGCAACAATAATAGACAGTATAATAGGGGTCGGTGGTGACATAATTAAGAAACATTTCAAAATGTTTCCATTTTCAGGCCTAACTTGGTCATTGGCCGAGTCTTCTTCTCTTTGCAGCTGAGCATCGATGGTGAAAATTGTGAAAAATTACACAAAATTCTCAGGACGGCTCCATAAATTTAAATAAAAATGTCAAAATCGTTGCTTTTTGGCTAAAAAGAGTAAAAATTGCGTCAGTCTTAATCCTGTCTAGACGGAATAATGTTTTATTACCATTTAGATGTAAAATCTACTGCATTAAGAAACAAAAGTATGTCTGCGAAAAAAAATTTGATTTTGCGAAAAAAATTTCAAGCTTTTCGCAAAATTGCGAAAATTTGCCAGCGAAAAAAAAAACCCAGAGTCGAGGGGAAAAAAAGCCACGTAGATTTGTCGGGAAAAAACAGCCATTTTTATACAGCTGCCTACGTATGAGTTGGAGGGAATCTTTTTGTGCTATCGGCTAGTGTAGGCTATTTTATGGCTACAGGCCAAAAATTGGGGCTTTGCGATGATTTTTCGTTCCAATATGCGTCTTTGAAAATTCGACCCCAACATTGCCTGAAATGGGTCCTGGAGGGCAATTTTTGAAATTCTCTAAATTTGCAGTAAAAGCCTCGAAAGCTGGAAATTTTTATTTTGCTGAGCTAATCAGAGACAGTAGTATCCTATTTTGTTAATTCTAGCACCGTATGAATTACCGTTTCTCACATATATATAGCCTGGCTTTTTTCCCGACATTTTGACATGGGACGGGAAAAAAAGCCACTTTTTCTATATCGATTTTCTGGCAAAGTGCGTGCTTAAATTGAGATTTGAATGTTTTTTCAGGCAGTCTACAACCAGCACTTCATATCCCAACGTCGTAATGCCAGAAATATTGCACATGAACGCAGTTAAGGCCCTTCCAGTTTTGGTATCGAAACCTGGTCAAATAATGTTTCACTCAGCTTTTTTACTAAATTTCACAAAAGTGGCATTTGTAAACAATTTTTAGCCGGGAAAAGGTCTAAACGTGTTTTAGTGCAGCCATACTGCTCCAAATGCACAAAAACTGACATTTTTCAATGCAATTATGTGAAAATTGTCAGTTTCATCATTTTTACAGGTTTGGCCGGGTTGAGAAGTTGATGCTACAAACTTGGACTGATTTAGTTTTTTTCGACTGCATTTGATTCACAGTATATTTATCTGTGTCAGAATGCAAAAACACGGCATCGGAAAGGTTGCTATGATAAAAAATAGCACATGACTTTTTTCCCGTCAGGTGGCTTTTTTTCCCGAAAATGGCTTTTTTTCCCGACGTCCAAAACGACCGTTGCTGGTGTGCGTTGCAATTTTACAGCTTCAAAGTGACACACAAGATGCGGATAGACGTGCCGTTAGCAGATCACTAATCAAAGTTCCAAATAGTTGACTGTGGCAAATTTTATTGTACGGAAACTATAAAAATGGCTTTTTTCCCGCTTGACTATACAGTTAACTAAGGCCCGTATTCACATAACTAACACTAACACTTAAACTTAGTGTTTACACTTAGTGTTAGCGCTTATAAGCGCTAAGTGTTATATTCACATGCTTAAACTTCCAACAAAGTAAACATACTTAAGGGCCGGTATTCATAAAAGTCGAGATAAAAAGCTCGGCTTTTTATCCGTAAGTCTGGCTTGAAAAAGCCGGGATAAAAAGTTAGGCTAATGCGCAAGCTTGGATTTTTATACGTGTTTTCCGTTTAATCCTGGCTTGTTCAAGCCTGGCTTTTATCCCACAGGAAAATTTTTTTCGAAAAGTGACCGAAAAATGAAGGAAAAATGGAGGAAATGCAATTTGAACTAATTTTAAAATAGGTACATAATTATTATGTATGCTAGAAAAATCCTAGAAAAGTCCTGGAAAAACACTAGAAAAACCCTAGAAAAACACTAGAAAAAAATTATCTAGGAATTTTCTAGTATCTAGAAAAACCCTAGAAATTTCTAGATTGGTCTAGAAACTTCTAGGGTTTTTCTGGAAATAATTTTCCTGTGTTAGGCTCCTCAGTGGGGGTTCTGCCAAAGAAAAAAGCCTGGAAAAGTTCCCGTTATTAGCAAAATTTCAAACCAAAATTTTTAAAATTCGGTATTATGATGTTTAAGGTATTTTGGGGCGGGGGAGACCCCCTCAAAAAAATCGAGGGGCCGGGGGGGAGGGTCTCCAAAATTTGCATCAAGTGCAGTTGGGGGGGGGGGGAATAGTGGACCTATTTTTTGGAGTAGAGCACCTTGAGGGAAGCATTTTTTGTAATAGAACCCCTATCTACAAATTTGGATTTTCTGAGCTATGACCCCTTGAAAATTGCATTTTCAGTGTTTTCGGAAGTGAACGTAGGCCAAAGGTCAAAGCCAAAAATGGTTATAATCTTTGTTTTTGGATAGTTCTGAGTGCGTTATTATGTTTTAAGGCGTCGTCTAGCCCTAATTGGCAGGATTTTTTTCTGAAAATTTCCATTTTTTATTGCCTAAGCCTGAGCCTAAGCCTAAGCCTGAACCTAAGCCTAAGCCTAAGCCTGAAACTAAGCCTAAGCCTAAGCCCTAAGCCTAAGCCCTAAGCCTAAGCCTAAATTAAGGCCAAGTTTGAATTTTATCAGAAATTGGACGTTTCTGGCGAATTTGGCAACTTCTAGGGTTTTTCTGGAAATAATTTTCCTGTGTTAGGCTCCTCAGTGAAGTTCTGCCAAAGAAAAAAGCCTGGAAAAGTTCCCGTTATTAGCAAAATTTCAAACCAAAATTTTTAAAATTCGGTATTATGATGTTTAAGGTATTTTGGGGCGGGGGAGACCCCATCAAAAAAATCGAGGGGCCGGGGGGGAGGGTCCCCAAAATTTGCATCAGGTGCAGTCGGGGGGGGGGGGAAATAGTGGACCTATTTTTTGGAGTAGAGCACCTTGAGGGAAGCATTTTTTGTAATAGAACCCCTATCTACAAATTTGGATTTTCTGAGCTATGACCCCTTGAAAATTGCATTTTCAGTGTTTTCGGAAGTGAACGTAGGCCAAAGGTCAAAGCCAAAAATGGTTATAATCTTTGTTTTTGGATAGTTCTGAGTGCGTTATTATGTTTTAAGGCGTCGTCTAGGCCTAATTGGCAGGATTTTTTTCTGAAAATTTCCATTTTTTATTGCCTAAGCCTGAACCTAAGCCTAAGCCTGAACCTAAGCCTAAGCCTAAGCCTGAAACTAAGCCTAAGCCTAAGCCCTAAGCCTAAGCCCTAAGCCTAAGCCTAAATTAAGGCCAAGTTTGAATTTTATCAGAAATTGGACGTT